>VZRL01003250.1:0-46046 GCA_013397895.1 Origma solitaria
TATATATATATATATATACCCCTAAAAACCATCAAAATCTCATATGTTGAGGGGTTTAGTAACATGAAAAAAAGAGGTTTCCTTAGTTTGCATTCACTGTTCATTAATGAGGTCCCGGAACATCCCCGTTTGCAATAACCATGCAAACAAAACATTCTGCAAACAAAAAAAGCCACAAGCTGTCTGGAAGTGTTCATGGAACTCCACGCTGGCTTTTATATTCACTGTAAAACCCAGATCACAACAGAAATGGAAATAGAAGCAAATATAGCATTTATGAGAAATAAAAAGGTAAAGGCACCCTGCATTATCAGACATAAAAGAATGAAAGAGCTGTAGCCTGTCGGATCTATGGCATTTTAAAGGCAATGGGAGAGTAGCAGAAATGACAGTAATAAATTCGGAAAAAGGTATTTTCATTAGTGTTAGATACACACCTGTTTGACAGACTCTGACAATGGACTGTAAGGCTTTGCGGGAAAGGTTTCAGTGAACTCAGGAATTCTGAAAAGAATTGTTCTCACACACTTTGTCCCACCCTGAGGGACAGAATCCACCGTGCTGCATTCACGGGTGTGGTTTGCAGCACAGCTCGGCAGCCTCTTCTTCCTCTTTCTTGGTCTGGATGGTATTATCTGATAAGAAAAGCAGATAATAAAAGCACATGTATTGACTCTAACAGTGCGAGGGACACACTCAGATGTCCCCAAACATCCCCAAAGTCCCCGATCCAGAATCCTGCTCAGTGTAGCAGCAGGTAAGGTTGATTTGGGTTTACAAATTCAAGCTCTGAGCTTCAAAAATCCAGTTGTGTTTTTTCTATACCCCAAGGCATTTTGGCTTTGTGCTTTATGATTTAGCACAGAGGAGTTCCCTGTGCCTTCAATAACTCAGAGTTCTGAAGAGCCACTCTGGGTAGGGCCCAGCAGAGGGTAAGTAAGGACACCCTGGCTTTGTCTTTGATGCAAATGAGACACAAACATGTTTTTCCCCCAGTGATTTAACTAATACCTAGCAGCATGTCACTGTCAAATCCTGGGGAACACATCCGTGTTTTTCCCTCTGTACACAGCCAAAGTCAGCGCTGCCCTTGTTTAAGTTACCTCATGTTTAAGCTGCTGTTTCTCCTTGATATTTACTTGTGTACTTTATATTTCAAGAACGTCTTTCTATAAACAGTCACAGCAAAGCTCACAAAAAAACCCAAAGCTCAATTCAGAAGAGACAGCAACTTACTTTGCTCTAATCATCTTTAATACAAAAATATTTTGAACACTGTTGATTTTCTCAAGCAATTTTTTTTGAGAATTGCATACAAAAGTGCCAAAGGTTCTTTAAGTACTCAGGCTTAAAATTTGACTTTTCAATTAGCATGACAATGGTGTCAGTGTTAATAACCACTAACCAGAATTAAAGAGGACATCCTGAGGCTCTGGGAAAACAAAATGTCTTGATGCATAAAGGTTTCAAGCATAGTACGTACTATCTAAAAAGATTTAAAAAAATAAACAAAAAAGGGGAAAAAATGCCTGAAATATACAGGCTTTTCTAACCACTTTCGTTTAGCCTTTTATATTGATTATCAACTTTTATTTTTCTTCTTTCTAAACCATTATGGATCTTCCTTTCATTATCTATTGTGTCTCCTTCTCCACTGGCTTGGGGGCCTAACTCACTTTTTCATTCACTCACCATCCCTTGGTGTTTTCCTTTTGAAAACACAAAGTCATTCAGATGTCAAAAAACAAGATATTCTCCACCCTTCTCTAAATATTTAATTAGATGTTCATTAATAACTCACTTAATTACTGTCTTCTGCATGGGCTGCTTTCCTGTCTCCAAAATTTTCTAAAATGTTATGACCATCTTCTTCTTTTCTTTCTTCAACAAAGGCTCTGGTCTCAGCTTTTTTTATCGCTTTTGTTTATTTTGGGCTTTACACTCAATATGTTAATTCAATTATTCTTGGAGTGCCAGTGTCTCAGTAGTCAGGGAAAGAAAGAGGTAGTTCTTGGTGTAGTTGTTTTATATTTTTATCTTATCTAAGAAAACAAGGTAAGTGCATTTATCAGATCTATCCTTGAAATAATTCTGAAATTATTCACCAATATTAAACACAATAGAAGATGGAAGAGCATTTTTCCAGTGAGAGCAATGGGAAGATGGAAAAATAGATATTTGATGGGCAGAAAGGGCAAGATAAGACTTTTTTGCACAGGTCATCTGTTTAGTTTTTTGCAGAGGACTGTTTAGACATGTGCACACATAAATCTGTCTGTCCATCTGTCAAACAGATAAAAAATTATCCCAGAGAAAAACACAATCTGAGCAAAACAAATGAAATTAATTTTAAGAAGGAAACACACAAAAGACTGTGTGCAAAACTTATAAAGAAACCCTGACTTAAGCCAAACTATTCCCAGCTGATAGCTTCATTGATTTTAGGAGATGAAAGGCTTTTAATAAGGTGGAAAGAAAGAAAAAACCCATTTCACACAAAAGCTATAGGGAGAGAGTAATAAATAGGCATTTTTCCCACAGCCATGACTGAATTAACTTGAACTGGGTCCAGGTACCTGACCTCAGAGAGTGATAAGCAAATTACTGAGAACTCCTCCAATTAATTCCCTTGTTGCTTTAGGGGCAATGCTTGTTTTTGCTGTTCCGGAACTATAATGAAATTAGGTATTTTTTAACTGACTCCATATAATTACAGTACTAATGTTCCTTTTTGGGTTCAAATTCTTGTATGGATTTGCATACAGAGCTCTGCAGAATATCGTCTGTGTGTACAAAGATGCTTCTCTCTGGGGGCTGTGTGTCCTATTTTGACAAAAGCCTTTGTGCGAGCACTGAAGCTCTGTTATAAGCAATTTTTAAGGATTGGAGACAGTGAAGACATTTACTTCTGCCTCCAAAATTGTAACCCCATTTCTCTCCATTCCAAAGTTCCAAATGGAGCTCTGAGAAGGTTTGGCTGCCATTCCCACTGACAATCCCAGACACAGACCTGTGCCCATTCCAACCCTTTTGCAACAACTCTTCTTTGCAATTTTCTTTCTTATGAAAGGGCTAGAAATGCAGCAGCACATCATGGAAAGGGACATGTGAGAGCAGAAGAAATTGCTGATGGTTCTCCTTGCAGCTATTCTGTGGTTTCTCTAGTCAGCAATGTGCCTTGTGAAACACTCTGGAAGGCCATGGTCCTGTCTGTGTCTAGAAGAACAGTTCCCTACCCTAACACTTGCCTTTTTTCTCTAAAATTTCCACCAAAACATTCCCTCACTTATATAATTTTGTACACAATTATTCAACAGCTATCAGCAGCTGATATTGTCTCTCACACCTGTGCATTACCTGAAATTATTTATATTTATCCACTACAAACTACATTGGTTCTGGGCTTACCCTGAGAGCCAGGATTGAGAAATACATCAATTTTGTTGCAAAGGCTGTTTTTTAAGCACCGTGTCTGTTTGCCAGGTATCAGATCAGTGAAACATTAAAGTCCCTTTTGGAACACAGAGCTGCTGGAAGGAAAAGAAATTGCCAGTCTGGTAGGATCTTTGTTCGAATCCAGCTCTCAAACCCAGCCTGGTGACACTGCACAGCTAAAATGCTTTGCCTGAGAGCTGATATTTGTTTGTGCCAGGGTGGCAGGAGCAGCCCCACCCCATTCCAGCATCATGGGGTTATTTGTTGGTTTTGGCCATCGGTTTTGGTAGCGAATTGAAGTTTGGGTTTGTTCTCTGTGTGATGTTGTTTTCCTGTACCTCTGGGACAGCAGCTGGGAAGAAATGGAGATTCCTGCTGGAAGGAGATGCTGAAAGGTCATCCCTCAGTGTGAGAGAGCTGTGTGGAAAGAGCTGGTGTGGGAGAGATGGTGAAAGAATGGAACTGAACAAAGGAACATAAAATAACTTTGAGGATGAGATTTGGTGAGCACAAGGCACGGGCAAATATGAGCTTTTCAGAGTGGCTTGCTCTAAGTCTATCTGGGATCTAAACCATTTGCATTTTACTCCAGTCTGGCTCACGGAGATCCCACACTTTCATAATCGAGTCTTTTCCTCATTTCCCATTGCCCAAGCTGGGTACCAAGAAATTTTGACAGGGATATTTTCAGTTTTGTGTAACACAGACATGAAAGAGGAGAGACAGTCCTCCTAAGACCTGTGGAGCACCTGCTCAGCAATTTCTTTTCATTTTCAGGCTTGTCACTTGACTTCTTTCCAATGCCTTCAATATGTGTCATGTTGATTTTAGATCATTTGAGTATCTTGAAATTCCATGTGGAACAAAGCCAACACACAGCATACAGAATATTTGCATTACAGCATTACAGCTGTAGTCATTATCAGTGGAAACTTTATCTCAAAACTCTAAAGGTTGAAAAGCTTGGGGGGGGGCAGTTTAAGTCTCATGATTTAGGGCTTGTAAATATTAAAATATTAAATAGAATATGCCAATTCAGAAGCTCAAAGGAAAAAAAGGTTAACTTTTCCTGTGCTAGTACGCCTTTTATTGCTACAACAGGAGCTCAAATTAAATTGTGTGGAATCCAAATCAGGAAAAAGAAATTGTGTTGTATGAATAAGAGACGTTTTAATTTCTGTGCAGTATTTTTTTTCTTTCCATGGTATGGACACATCAGGCATGGTCATGAGGTACTGAGACTTGGAAGTACAAGACAGGCTTATTTTCATGATTTTGAATTTTCTGTCTTTCTATTTGCATAAATGAAATTAAAAGTCATTAAAGAAGCTAAGCAAAAGACAACTTCAGATAAATAAAAAAAAATAGCTAAATCTAGCTGTTAGTATTAGATGATTTATTAAAAACAACCATATTTGTAAACTACTTATTGGACTTAAATTGTTCTTAACATTGACTTTCCATTCTATCTTAAAATATTTGGGCATGATATAAACTTTAATTCCATGATCAATAACTTCAGTTTAGTCAGAAATGTCACTAAGTCTTAAGGGAATAGGAGTTTATTTAAGCAAACATGAAGGTAAACACTGAAACAGGAAATCTACTTTATCTCCCATGAATATTTTACTTTGTTTCATCAGCTGTGCTAAAGAGATTAATTGTTAGCACTCTTAATTCTTCTACTCACTTCCTACAGCACAGGTATTACACTGTGATTATCAATGGTCAGCCAAAAGGAGCTTATCCAGAATGTTCCATCCAAATTCATAATTGTTTGTACAACTCTGATCAGGATGGAAAACCTAATGAGGATTATTGTGTATGTTTTAATTGTTGTCTCCAAAAATACCAGGGGGACAGTAATAACAGTAAGAAAACTCACAATAGTCTCCCTGGGAGCTACCTCGGCACTAAACTTGGCAATTTTTGGATTTTAGAGTGAGTGTGATCAAGAACAGCTGATTGTTTGAATGTGTGGTTTTAATGCCATTCTTTATCTGAAATGTTCTAGAGACTATACCTGGGGTTAGGTCCCAGAATTTGCATCAGGAGGAAAAATCCTCCTCATTTTCTGGGGCAAAGAGAATTTCTAAAGTTTGAGATTTAGGGCTCAGTGGCAAATGACTGATTTTATCCTGCTGCTCCCCCAGAGGAAAAAAATTGAAAAATATGTAAAAATCTATTTTTAAACTTTTATACTGCTAAGTTTCAAAACTTGCTGTTTCATATACCCGAAGTTTTCCACGTTTTAACATAAAAATAAATGATGATCAGAATTAACAGAAAAATGTACATTTAGTTATCTAAGCATGAACTGAAATATAATACTAACTGTTTGACAGCCTTATCTCCTATGATTATTGTCAAATATGAATTCTGCTTCGAGCAGATGAAGCAGAAGAAAAATAAGTCTGAGAGATGTTTGTAGGATTTTCACTATTCCTTTGAAATACATATCTAATGTTAGTCTATTAATTCACTTTTTAAAAAGAAATTTAAACTTAACGGGAATTCGCCACTGACTTGCTAAAAGAGTAGCACTTAATGCCATTAAAATTCTTTATTTTCCTCCTAGCAGGGCCTCAAATCTCAGTCTATTGTGTGCTGTTGTCTCAGGAGAAAGACAGAAAACCAGAGGATGTTTCAACAATACTTATTTCCAAATAAACACTGCTGTTCTGGGGCCTTCCCACTTAACAGCGTGTTAAAATACAAACTAAAACCCTGAATTACCTCTTGTTAAATGCTCGTAAAAAGGAGAAAGTTTGTGATGTAAGGTAAGGAAAAAATATTGTGTTTTAGGCTGAAAACACGAGCATTTTTTATCAATATCTGCAATGAAAAGAACATTTAAGCAGTGAGCAGAGGCGCTGCAGGCTGGGCTCAGGCACACAGAAATATCACCCTTCATTCGCCCATCTGTCCCCCAGATGCAATGTGCCATCTCCTCCCTCTCTCCCCTACCTACAGATGATACACGACAGAATTAAAGGGTGCTGATCAAATGGGCTTTTACATACCTTACACAGGTATTTGTAGCCCACACATGGCTTTATTTCTCTCCTGACCTTCTCCAAGCGTGCAGAGAAGCATTTCCAGACCGCCTGGTTCCCTTCTGGAGCCTCTGCTGCGATGTCAAATTCATCACAGGCACTTCAGAGACATGGTTTTTTTGCTAGTAGTGCTGTCAAAGAGACAATAAGCAAGAAAAAGCACCTCAAAACCTAAGGAGATTTCAGCTGAATGGAATTTTATCAGAAATTTTTTTCTTTTTTTTTTTTCTTTTTTTAAAAATTTCAGAAGGTAATTCTTGTTGAATTCCTGATCCTATACCTTATCTGTCTAAAAATTCAACATTCAGATCCGAGCATTCAGATTGTTTTCTAGGGTAGGGAAAACATTTATACATTTAACATAATCTTAACATCCAAATCATGACCTGACAGTTTAGAAACAGAATAAGAAAAGTGGAGGCCATTTTTTGTACATAACATTTTATCCACACTCATTCTTCTGTTCTCAGAGTATCACAGAAGCTAATGAGGTATGGAACACTATCAGTCTTGGGTTATGTTTTCAAGGCAGGCATGAATAATTTTCCCCATGAACCATCGTTTCAGGAAGAGGTTGAGATTTTACCTACCATCATTCGGGGCTTCCTGTTACTTATACCGTACAGCTCCCAAAATAAACTCTTGTGAGTACTTTTAGACCTTTTAGCTAAAGGCAATTTGTATTTTCTAGGCACTTCAAGAACTTTATTTTAGTAGATTCATAATTCTGCTTCTATCTATAACTCAGATACATGTAAGACAATGCATTATTGTCTCATACTATTTTTATTCTCAGGAAGGAAGCTGAATTGAACACTGCACCACAATAAGCACAAAATTACTTAACTTATGTTAAACACAATTAAAAAGAATACGTAGGGCAATAGGGGAGCTAGGAAAACACACTAAAATAGTTTTTATGGTTCCTCATTACTGAAAGTCTTGCTTTGCTACCCAGTGCCATCACCAAGATGGAGTAGAGGAGCACTCACAACCCTAATGCAGATAATTCTGTCAAGGTCATTAGGTGTTCAACAGTGTTTAGTAAAAGTGTGAAAGAATTGCACCTGGCTGGCTCTGTAATGGTTTGTGTATCAGGAGATGGGAAATGTCGTGCAGATCTGTTACAGATTATTCTGAGGGATTAGTTCCAGTGCTTGCAGATGCATTTGCTAGGGGTAAAACTGGGCAGACAACAGGTTCAGAGTCATCTGCTATAAATTCTAATTTTGTACCAGGCACAGGCCTATCAATTTGTGTCTAATTATATTCTTCCATGTGAGATATAAAATACCTCAGGGTTTCTATAATAAAGGCTCATTAATGTGGACGAGAAATAATTCTGAAACTCTTTCTACCAGGGCTAATGTTAATACAGATTTTAATTGCTCTTACAGGATATTAAAACACTGATTTTTTTTATATCAGTCTTAACCTAATCATTAAATGGACCCATTTTTGTAACCCTATATTTTCAAGTGTTGCATCTTGCACTGGTAATTGCGTCATTACCAGTCATGTTGAACCAGAGAATAAAAGATGAATGCAGAAAGGATAAAAGGTAATATTATCAAAGATATGTGAGAGTCAATGCCCTTCAATTCATTGTGGTTCCCTTTTCTATCTTTAAAATATCCGTTTCTGGCTTAGATCAGTGAATATCCTAAAATACACTTGTAAAAATAAAGCAATAAGTATTGTGAATAAAAGAGAATTAGTATTACATTATTTGAAGGAATTTAAGGTTTTTCTGCAAGGTAAAAGCCAAAAGCAAAGTCTCTCCAATGAACACTTATACTTTTAGAATTAAAATTGTTAACCTTTGATCTCAAGGATTTAATTCTTCTGAAGCAACTCAGGGCACCAGAGGGTGGAAAACAAGCAGAAAAGCATTCCAGACTGACACAATTTGACTTCAAGGAAAGGTAACCAACATCTCTCTTCCTCTGCTTCCCATGTTTTATGGATGCTGCAGAAAAAAATACTATTTTGCCCACAATAAAAAGCAAATTCTGTGTTGTCAAATCCCTAAAATACCACTGTTTCTCAAAAGCCTTTTGGAAATAGCATTCAAGTATATATTCTGTACCGCAAAAAAATAATATTCATGGACTCGGTGGTGATGGAAGTGACACTTTTATGCACACCTTGTCCAACTGCAAAGTGCCACCAGCCCCGGGGCTGCAATCATTTCAGTGGTGATAGGGCATTTGTCACAGGCTGCAGGCTGGACTGCACCTGGATAAATAAAATGTACAGTGGGCAAAAGGGCCTTCGTGTTTTCACTTTTGTCAGGAGAAGGGGGAAAGACAAAAAGCTGAAAGGTTCACACTTGGCTTTCTAAAACAGTCACAGATTGAAAAATAAAGCTGATTTGAAAAAGCAGTTTGTGTGATAGAGCTGACAGTTCCTTTATAAAAGGGAGCTGAGCTAACAGTAAACTGATAAATAGATTCATAAAAGCAGTGTCGATGCTCAAGAAAGTGAGAAAGGGACTTACAAATGGACTGAAGTTCTGGTGCCACAGATAAGAAGCAGGAGAAGAGAAATATAAGTATTTTCTGTAATCTTGTGCTTAGCAACATGAGAAATATATTAAGGCATCTTAAAGAATTCAGCTTAAAATCTTATCAAAATATCTTACTCAGAATTTCTTTCTGCTTTGACAACTGGATGAAAATATCCTGAGAATGATATTTCTAAAAACATTCCCAGTGAAAAACTGTGCTAGGAGTCTTCAGGGAAATTGCTGTGTCTTATCAGAGCACAAATCCACCAAGAGATCTGACAAATGTCTGTCCAGCACTGCATAGAACAGGTAGGATAAACAACAAATAAAAGTTGTGAGTGACAGAAATCAGCCAGGAATTTCACACGCCACAATTAATGACCAACAGCATTTCTGCCCAGGGCATTTCTGTTTTCAGCTCCAGCAGCTCTTCCCTTTCAGCAATTCCATAAACTGATTCCACTTAAGAACTGTAAAATGGATATTTGCCCTCGAAAGTGAACCAGAGAGAAAGTCTGGGGAGTTTTTCCCCTTCAGGTTTCAGAGCCCATCTAAAAAACCAGTTGCACTCCCAAATGTCAGTGCCTTAATTAGCAGGTGAATTCATTTCGCCATTAATGTGCCATCTAGGGCTATGCGCCATTAGCTTCTCAGGCCTCAGTTTGGAAATAAAACGTGAATAAAAATTAGATGACCTAAATATCCTCCACACAGAGAGAAATGGGTGGTGCTGGGAGGTGGCAGCCCAAACATGAGGACTGAAATTCTGATTCTGCACTGAAATGCTCCCAGAAGTGGCTGGGGCAGATTCAGCCCTGCAGGAGTGTGGCAGAAACCTGAGCGACTGATTTCCTTCCCTGGACTCCAAAGGCCTTCCCTGAGCACCTAAATACATAAATACATCGTATTTAGAGTTTCAGCCTCAGATTTACCGTTAATAATATTTGGAGACCAAGAGAGAGCAAGAGAAAGGAGGATTTATGGCAACAGTCGCATGAAAGCACTGCATTTTTAAAAATTATTTGGATAATTTACAAGCTCGATTTTTAGTATAAATACTGCTGGGGGATGCAGTCTTTCCTTCTTCCCTATTTTTAAATGTTGTTACTAAAACCAGCAAACAAAAACAGCAAAGCATATGTATTTTTGGGTAATAATCCCTGCTGTTTCCTTAAATGTGTGGCAAATCAATTTGAATAGTACACATTTCTGCTTTGGGTTGGTTTTTGTGGGTTTGGTTTGATTATTTCTTTTTCTGTGAGAATGCTTTCATTTGTATTACAGGGTCTTTCTTACAATCTCTTTAATCTTTACAAGGATATTATGAAACAAATAGAAAATCAGAAACTTGTGCTGTAGTCAAATATTTAGAAAGCACAGTCATAAAATACTGAAACCGATTTTTCCAAGATGATTTTTTACAGAATTGAAGAAAGGTTCACTATTGATCAACTCACTTAAACTGGAACAAAAAAATACCTGTGAATGTGGGATTTTTTTTTTTACCATGCACTCTCCACATGCCCAAATTAATTACAAAAAGGCTGAAACAAGTAGTAGGAGTTTTTTTTCTCTCTTAAAACCTGACAATGCATGAAGTAGCAAACACCAGCCACGAGTCAGAGAGATTTGTAAACCTTCAGGGTAAAATATTTAATAGGATAGATATGGTAATACAAAGTTTTATACTTGATGAAATTAAACTGAATTATAGGAACTGTAACAGATTTTGTGCAGCATGAAAGGTAAATAATGAGGCAAAGAGTCATTGCTTATGGCCTATACTGATGTATTTATGTAATTGTCATCTGGTTTATCACCCACATGAGGAAGATTGGAATTTTTAATAGATTTTAAGTTCTCGAACAGCTGTCCTACAATCTAGTGGTACTTGAAAGGGTTTATACATTTTCCTAGATCCTTTGTAAGATGTTTGACTCAATGTGGAGCACTGAACACCACTCTGAAATACATTCTGTACAAAATGAAAGGTGCTTTTTATTTACACATCATGCTCTTCCTAACATTTTAAAATTCTGATTTAAGAAACAAATAGTCAGAAAGAAGTGTTTTGGATTTCTGCACATGCCTAACTCTGCATTTTGGCTGCTGCTCCCTTGTTTTTGGGAACTGCTCAGTTCCCAAGAGGATGGCTCAGAACCTAGGTTGTTTTAAAATTAAAGAGCTATGGTGAGCTTCAGGATAATTTTTCGGTCTCTTGTGGTCAGAAAATATGTTGAATTAACACAAAGATCATTGCTAGAATTCAGAAAATGGAAAAAAACAGTGGGCCATGTTAAAAAACCCCAGGAATTGAAATTATGCCTCATCAAAAGTATTTCTGATCATGCAGGTCTTACAGATACGTGTCTAAATTTAACACATAACTAGAAATAACATTTCAAACCCAAGATTACACTTGGTCATATTTCATTCCGAAGCTATTGAGGTTTTTTATTTCTCTTTTGGAAGACTTTTACTAAAGAAATAGTACATGTGGTAGGTACATGTAATTTTTACTTCTCTGAACATATAAAATCATAAGGACATGCCTGTTAATGGTAGAAATTTTGTTTAGCCATTAGATTAGAAACACAAAGGACATAAGTGAATAATTTATAGTTTCTTAATTCTCTGTGATGGATTCAGGTCATGTTTTCTGTTATACCAAATCTGATTGCCAAATTGTCAGCTCTAATGCAAATCTCTGGTTTAATCTCCCCTGCAGCCCAATTACAAAATTACTTTTTGACCAAGTTCCTAGATTTTAGAACTACCTTTCCATGATAAATCAAAAAACTGATGTTAAAACTTTCTTTCTTTTATGTAAAAATAATAATAAGATAATAACGACCTTGTAGAGCACTAATAAAAACGGCAAGAAATTCTTAGAAATTAACTAAGACCTTCCCATGCCCAAAATCTGAAGCCCACAAAGTTACACAGTGCATGGAAGGAAAGAAAGAAATAAAAACTTCAGTGTTCTTCTAGAAACCAATCTTACAGAAGCAATGGATAAAAAACTAGTGAAGAATACTGATACAACTTTGTGGATACTGTCTGGACCTAACCTATCATTTTGGGATGGAAATTAAGCTGCATCTGGCAAACCACCTTGCCTGAGTACTGTAAGAAAGGGACACAAAAATGTAGAGGAAAACATTGATAACAAAGGGGATGTTCCTTTTGAAAAGCTAAATATTGCCATTTGACCAATCAAGAATAAGAAGATGTAGGAATGCCAACTTGCCTAAGACGAGCAGATAGCATTACAATTATTATTATTATTATTATTATTATTGTTGTTATTTGCATTATTAAAGTTATTTTATCCATAATGGCATTCATTGACCATGTGCCCTCTCAGCCCTAGCCCAGCCTGGGTGCCACACAACTGCCAACCCCACATTTGTTCTATGGCACTGTCAAAATTGTCAAAAATTGTAGGATGGGACAAATTCACCTTTGTGCTTTGCAAAACTTGCACTTGGCACAGACACCCACTGGATTTAATGATATAATCAATGGCCATATCAGGAATCTTTGAAATACAGAGCGTTCACATTGTATTATGGAAGAATAAATAAAAAAAACCCCACCCCAAATTGGCAGACAACTTTAAAATTATACTTGTATTAAATACTTTGGATTTTTTGGCTTCGGATCTATTTCAGAAATGAGTTATCTGATGAACAAAGAAATTGATGTATGCTTCCCAAACTTCAGAACAGAAGAAAGAAATTAATCACATTTTTGCCTCTCAGTTGTTATAACAATGATGAATGATGTACTCCTGGAGAAATGTTGCTGAATCATCCAGTAAATTGTTTGCTCTACAGTAGGTCTCATCCACAGATATGCTGACCTTCAGTGTGTTCCTGACAGGCTCAGTTATCAAAATCTGTTTTTCTGGCACAAACTCTGCTCTTCCCAAACCGTGACTTGTTCATTTGTAAAAGAGGGCTGCCAGTAATTGAGCCTGTTTATAACCTTTCTGTCAGGACTTTTTCTTTGTGTAACTCCAAACAGAAGAATTTTACACAGATTTGTAACGATGTGTTTCGTGAAGGAACCCATTATCAATGCCACAAACACATTAGGAACTTAATTTAAAATGAGGGCAAAATGCAACTGTTCTGCATAACGAAAGCTGATAATTCAGGAGAGTTAAGCTGTTCATTATTTACATAACTGACTGAAAAGGAACCAAAAATAAAATTAATACCTCGTGTTTACCATGTGATGCACAGCTCTTCTCTGAAGAGGTTTTCTGTCTCTGGTCACTTCCAGCAGCACAACTTTAGGAAGGATGGCAGTCACCTGGGCAGGGCTCCATGGACATGGCCACAAAGTGAGCACACAAATCCCGTCCTGGGCACAGTCCTGCAGCTACGCAGAAAAATAATTCCTTCTCAGGTGAACACTCAAATACTTTCATTTTTAAGCCTACCCCCACCTCTACAGGATGCAGAAACATCACTTCTCTTTGCTTCAGCTGCACACTCTGCCTTTACTGCTGCAGCCCCTGGACCCCTGTGGAGAAATGAGGAATGCAAGCACAATTTGGATGCCTTTTCCTGCAGACTGAGCAATCTCAAACTCCTTTGGTCCCACTGGTGAACCAGTCATGGCTGTCCCAGTATTATTTCTCTCAAGGGGGTGGATAAAGAATTGATTATGGAATAATATCCTACAGCCAGAAAGAACATAGACATTTTAGTTTTACCTGGAACAGCATTCCTGACATATTTAATTGCTCTAAGCTGGTCTTCACTTCTAATTTTGACCCAAACTCAACAGGTTTGGAAGGCAGGACAGACAAAGCTTGCAGGAAGGACTCAAATATGGCATTTTCATTCTCTTCAGCTTCCAGAGGAAGGGTTTCCCCTGCTCAGGTGGGAAAAGCACAGCCTGTGGAGAAGTTGTGTCACACACTGGCTGTGAGCAGCAGAAGAGAATGAACATCGAATCCACCAGCACGAAGCTTCACTGCTTTTCTGCAGCAGCACCACCAAACAGCACCATGACTCAAGGGCTAACTGAAATCCATGAAAAAAACCCCAAGAAAATAAGGAAACGACACTGAAATTATGGGAAATCCTGATTCAGCAAATACTACATCAACAGCTTAAAGCAAGCTCAGAATTTGTCACTACAGGAAATGTCTTGGAACACTTTACCTTTAGAACCTCCAGGGATGTTTTAATTCCATGGTTGCAGTAAGAAGCATTTTCAGCACATGTGGAAAGATCTGTTCTATGTTTGACTCTGAGGGATGTGTTTTGCTGCTCTCTATACTTAAAATGTAAATTACACCAAGCGCTTATCGTTTATCATTGCTTATCATCAGAACCACATTATCGTTTGCAGACAATACTTTTTTTATATATTTTTTTACAACCACCTTTAATGGTACAGCAAACTAACAAGTTTTTCAGAGCATTAACTCTGTAATTGCCTCCTTTTTTTCATGTAGTAACAGATGGGTGTTTATCTCTTGGGAGAAGAGGATTCCTGAATTCTTTATTTGCAAAGCAATTTTCTTTCTCATTGTAATCAATAACTTTTATTATGCATGTATTAAAATCCAGTAAAACAGCAAACCCAAATGCATCTACGTACATAAAGATAGAAAATAAATGAAATATTTAGGTGAAGTGGTCAGCTGAACTTTTTAATGCAAATGGTGTAATCTGTATGCAAAGGATAGAACTCTTATGAAAAGCTCACATTTCATTATCCACATTTTGATGAAGGGGTGAGGTCACAGGAGAGGCTGCAAGAGGCCCAATGTAGTCAGGAAGCAAAATCATCAGTTTCCAATATTTACTTTTATGACCATGGTTCAACAGCCTTTCTACAATGGCACAATTCTTGCTCAGTGATTGGGGAATACAAATTTTTGAGTTTCACTGCTGATGCACACAGGTTTGAACAGGAATGGGTTCATTTTTGTCTTTTCCAGTCCAGAATTAAATTGATACATTTCCCAGATCATATTTTGAACAATTTTTAAGAAACCTGAATGACCATGACATTTTACTTTATCAAGAAGGAAAAAGAAATGTCTTTTTTATGATAGTAACAGTGATTATTCTGTATATTGTACAAGTAAGTAGCTTAAATTGTTGAGGGAAATAAACACCATGGAAATGGGAAGAGGGAAGTATTTTCTCCCTTTTCTTTGTTAAAAACACTCAAAATCCACCTGCCGTGTTCTGAGCTGTAGTGGATTATGTTTCTTTTGGAGTACAGCTGCATTTTTCACTGTGATCTGACCTTTTCACCCTTGAGTAAGTGAACCAACTATTCAGATTCAATTTTAAGCAAACATTCTTCTCCAAGCAAAAGTTATCCCCTCAGTTAAAGAATTCATGTTTAATAATACCTTGTTTATTTTTATTTCTAAACAGAAATAAAATGCTTTATTTCCAATGAAAATAGGTTAAAAAGTCACCCTCTTGAATTTTAAATGGATAATCTTCAATGATCTAGGGTTCTTTTTCCTGAGTAAATGTTGCTTTTTGACCCTCATATTTTAGGGAAAACAAAGACTCGCAAACTTATTATTTGACATTTTAATTATTATCTTCAATAAAGACCACGAAAAGATCAGCAATTCACTCAGCAAAGACAACAGCGGTGTAAGGACTTCCTGTTAATATTCCATGGATATTTCTGCAAGTGACTCTAAAGATGAAATGCAGGAAATTACTTACAGTTAGGTCCATTTTTGTCTTTGCAGCCTCGGAGGAGTTGCCTGTGAACAAAAGACAGTCAGCAATGATAATCATAGGTAAGATCATTTTACAGAAAAGAATAAATTATTTCCTATTCAACAGCTGGTCCACTGCAATGCTATCCCATTCCTGTTATTGCTCTATTTGGGTCATTGGTAGCTGAAAGCAAAAATAAACTTTTGCAATGGCAAAAGAACAGATTCTCAGTACAATCATCAGCAAGACAAAGATTTTGGATAAAGTTATAGCTGCAAACCTCATATTTTTTGAGCCTGTCTTAGCTGATCACAGACACTTTCTACAGTGAATAACAAATAGCCTGGATTCTTTATTTAGGAGGTCATATTGATTTTGGGAACAGTTGTAGTTAAGGAGATACATTAAGAACGCATTGCATCTTAATTATGATCAACTCAAAGGTGCAATAGTTTTTATTGACATTAAACAAATCAATCAGCATAAATTAAAAATGACAGAGGCTCAGAACAAGAGATGCTGTGCCTGACAATTTGAGTCTATAACTGGGTAATATAACAATAATATTAATGAAAATAAACTGCTGGAATACAGTCTCTGTTAACTGGAAGTTACATATTACATTACTGCAAGAACCCCATGAAATACAGCCACTTTTATTGCTAGGAGGATTTTACCCCCTCACCCTTTTTGTTGTTTTTTTTTTTTTTTTTAACGAGCTTTGACAAGTTAATTTCATGTATTTTTCCTAATTCAATTCATCTCAATACTACCTGATCTAACTTGGGCAGAAATAATTAATGTTTTAAATACGGACTAGGAATATATGACTGAAATAGCACCTACACATGTCCACTAGTGAAAGTGAAAAAAAAAATTATCTGAATCAACAAAGATATATTGTGATCATATCTTGATAGAAGAAAAATGTATGTTTTGAAAACCTCTATGACATTTTAGCTTTTTTTAAAAATTATTTTCTACCTTATAAAGAGAGTATTTGACTAAAAGAATTTTTTTTTTTTTTTAATTTGGAAAGACAGGTCTTATGTCCATGATCTAGATTTTATAATAATGGCCAATGTTTTGAAGGGAACCTTAATGAAGAACATTTCCTATTCTGCCCCATTTTAATATTTCCTGCCACAATGTTGTGTTCTGCAACTTGGTCAATTTTGTTTTCATTCCAGCAGCAATATTGGTCACACAAAATGGGCTTTTAATGATTTTACCAAGCCTTCATGAAAAGAATTCATATTATTTTATTAACATTTTTATCCAATCATTTTTCTTGGTTCGACAGCTTCCTCAATGTTTGCAGTGCCCTAATTCCAAAGGTTAGTGGAAGGAGCAATTATTAGATCTGACCTAAAATTAGAAGCATTTTCATCTTCTCTGTTCTACTGCTAGAATATAAACTACTCTGGACAAAACATATTTGGAAGGTCTCCCTTTGCAAAAAGTGCATTTTTCCTGCCCTGAATGCCAGTGGTGACCAAGGGCACAGACTGGCTGCCAGCTGTGCTTACAGAACGGGAAATAAGTTTCACAGAGTTCAAATTATTTCCATGGCTAGTTCCTAAATCTTGCAGCATCAGAAGCCCCTAAACCAGATATTCTGAAAAAAAATAAGGCACACTGAGTGTCCAAAGAAATTGTGCTTCTTTAATCAGCTAATTACCTGCATGATTAGTCCTGCTCCTCATGACGTCGGTGTCAGAGCGTTAACACAAATATTTTGTGCCTTTGTCAGATTTTGCTCAAAGCCAGAGAGAATATAACAGTCAAAATAAGAAAAAAAAACCAAAATCTTTGAGTAAATATGTACCACGAGATAAAAAACTTTAAAAAAAATAATACAAAACCCTAAATAATGTCATGGGCATTGTGGGCTGGTGGCGCTGAGCAGAGCTCAGGACTGTGGGTGGGGAGGATGCTCTGGGTCACCCTGAAACCCTCTCAGGGCTCTGACACCTCCTGTACTCACAGTATATCGAGAGTTAATGTTATCAGAACCTGACCACATAAATAACTTGCCAAATTAAGTAA
The DNA here is from genome assembly GCA_013397895.1 of Origma solitaria. Lineage (NCBI taxonomy): Eukaryota > Metazoa > Chordata > Aves > Passeriformes > Acanthizidae > Origma > Origma solitaria. Next base: position 17,766 of record VZRL01003250.1, read on the forward strand.
TTAATCTAATTAGGCGAGCGCTCAGCTCGATGGTTACGCCGCGATTCAGAGCCCAGGTCGAGCAGGATGTGCAGCTCTGCTCACCCTCCCTCGTGGGCAGGAGTGTACAAATAACAAACACTGCCCAATTTATACAACAGAAAACTGCTACAGATCTGCTTTTATTCCTTGCTAGATTTTCAGAACGTTGACATTAAACATTGAATTTTTTCCAGCATTATGTTCTTTGACAGTTATGTACAAAATTCTTTTGGAGCGGCTCCGCTCTTAGAGCATTTAACAATAATTTTGATTCCAGAAAAGCTTTGGGAAAGTGAAAACATGGGAAGATTTTGTAGAAATAGCAGGAAAAATGAAAAACAGAAGCTGTCAATGTTAAGGAAGATAAAATGGGAAAGGTGAAGGAAACAAGCAGTTAGGCATAAATGTTCAATACCTTGACTCAATTATTCTGCCTAGGACAAGAGTATTAAGGGCTAATCAATACAAGAGAGATATTATGGAGCAATACATTAACACTTGGGTTACTTCTGCAATTATTTTCTAGCAGAGACAAAAATCTCAATCCTTATTTTGTAAGAACAAGTTATTATTCTTAATTTCCGAAGAAACCCAAACCAAGTTTTATGCTTAGGAAAAGTGAAGTACGAGATTTCCATATGCCAATGCTGTGGAATGGGTTCACTGAAGTATCCTGAAAACTCTGGTAAGCCATCAGGAATAACCACTTCAACCCATTCATGATTAACAATAAATTCATGAAAGCAACTATCACAAAGGAAATTAAAAAATGGCATGAACTGCACAGATTATATCACTCAGCAGCACTTTTTAAAATGTGTTTCAGTCAATTAAACCATATCAGTGACTTTTCATTGGTACTGATTGGAACCTATGGACTGTTTTTTTATCAGGAGCAAGTTTGAACATTCTGTACTTTGAGGCAGAGCTCCTGTTAACATAAATTTTAATATTTCAGTGCCTTAGGAGAAGATTAAGTAGTTGAGCAGCTGACAAAATAGAACAATTTGATGGATTACATTTAAATTAGCCAAATATGTTTTAATAAAAAAGTTATTTTAGACTTGCTTGAAATTGAAATACTTCACACGTCTTAAAACCTCCTCTGTAGACAGAGAAGTGCATGTAAATATAAATATATCAGTATCAGCAGCTGGATAAGGTCACTCACTGTCTGAGGAGTGACATCACTTACCTAAAGTTTTAAACATCTCCAAAGACTATGTATTTTTCTTTTTTTTTAAGGCATACAGTAATCCTTAATGTCATTTATACTGAATTAATGAAAATTACAGCATAAAGAAGTGTGTGATGCTTGAGGATATGGTGCTAGAAAGGTTTAGAGGGTATTTTTACACACATTTTATAAGCTCACTGGGTAAATCTCAGACTTCAGCCATTGTTTTTGGACATGAAAGAGTTTGAAAATCCTATTAACATCTTTGTGGAAGTGCTCTGGCAGTGTTGCTGCTACAGAATAATGTATTTTGCATTATCACTTATTACAACAAAATCCTGACTTGTGAATCCAAGGGAGTTCCTGAAATCACTTCTGCGAAATTATTCTCCTTTCCTTGCAATATTTTCAATCGCATGTATTACCTTATTGTGAAAACATAATGGAGTGCATGACATCAGTCTCTCTCCTTTTCTTAAAATAACAGTTTTGTGCAACTAAGACAATGGCAAATTTACTTTTTGTGTAGTTCTGCAATCTTTCTAAATCACACTATTTTTTTTCTCCCTGAAGTTATTTAGCATCTCCACTTTAAATGAAATTTGGCCTTTGAGAAACTTCTAGTTTCAGTCTCAACTGCCAAAAGGCTTCCCTACTAGAAGGGATGGATTTAGAGAGCAGTTTCAACAGTTTTCCTCTGCAGCCTGTGATTTTTTTCCACTATAACAGTTTAAAAAAGTAAATCTTAAGTCTGTGCATACGTAGCAATGTACAGAAGGGAGCATGATTCTGATTTTCAGATTGAAGTCCTACTAGTGATATTCCCACCCATTTTGAGGTGGATCTATTTAATTTGGCTTCCATGAAGACTAAACCCCTTGTAATCCTAACCAGAGCAACACAAAGGCTTTATGAAAGAATTAACTAAAAAGATAATTTTTTGTAATACAGAAATCACATGATGAAATCAAGAGTTTCACTGTTATTTTAATATCTATGAAATCCCCTCCAAATATGTGGTGTGTTAATTTGCAAGGACTGAATGTCAAAAATCTTCCCTTTCAAGGCCCGGGGTGTGCAGCTGAGCCACTGACAAACTTGTTGAAGGAGAAGAGGAAAAGTTAAATAAATTTAGTGATACTACAGTGTGGAACTTTCTAAGATCTTCCTGGATTGAGAGGCAAGTGGTTTCCAGCCTGTAGGAGTGGATGTGGTGGTTCATTTGCCAGAGTATTCTGTATTTTCCAATATTCAGCCTAACACTGCTGCCGATCCTTGCGTGTTGGCCATCAAAATAAATGAACTGCTCCCCAGAAACTGCAGCGTTTTCATCATCAGTCATTTCATCCATTATTTATCACAGATTTATTCATCAATTCCATTTTAGAAGAAACTACCTGCGACTTTGGGACTGAGAACCAACCCTGAGCAAAAGGTATCTGCTGCCATTGTTTGCACACATTGATTCTGGCGTGATCAATAGTTCCTATTGTGGGCTGCCTGCAAAGCTCTGAGAGGCAGGAGAAGCCACAGACACACACACAGAGGGTTTTAAACAATCTGCAGTGGATTGAGGCAATCGAGGTTTAGCTATTCATTGATATCTCGTGTTGCCACATGGGACCATCTGGTCCTCTTCTGTTTCTGCCTCATGAACTAGGAAAATGAGTATTCCTTTTCCAAATCACAAGCCACAAGACTTAAATATTCTGTGATGAATTGCTACAGAAAAAATTAATTAATAGAACATCTGCCTGCCAAGAAGACAGAGTGCAAGGAACTAATCTGTCACAGTTGCTGGCCCAGATTCTCCCATTATTCTGGCAGCTAACAAAGACCAGAAGGCAGATGGGTCAATCTGGCCAACAATTTTTTCGTGGTGGTGTAGCTGTCACCTGGCAAATGGAACTCAGGCAAAAACCTCTTTCTGTCTGTGCCCACAGCTAGCTGGGTGCTCTTCCAAATGCCTCTCAGCATCCATCACTGTCTGGGGGAGATGATGTGACTTTGAAAGTCTGGTACCGAATTACCAAAGTACACAAGTCCCATTATGTTCTAACGGGTCTGGAATGGCTGAGCCACCGCTGAAAACGCTTCTCACATCCCATAAATTGGCACTGCTGATGTCAAGCAAAAAGGACTGTTTTTACACATATGGTATGGTGACTTCAGTGCAATAATCTGTAAATCTGAATGTTGTGCCTAAGAATAATTAACTTCAGATGACTTTTTTTTTTTTAAATTGAGCATTTGGAATTCTTTTATTCAAATTGAATATGCAATGCTTTTATTCCACTCCATCTTTGCATTCGCTTTGAGATGTCAAGTGTCATTTTTACTTTGGCAAGAGGTCTTTTGATTAGCAAGATAAAAGAAAATGTTTGTTCTGAATAAATTCTTATTTTTTATGTTACAAATGAAGTGAATGGAAAACTTCTACTAATGATACACTTCTCATTAGCAAACGGATCCCTTTGCTGTGGTAATCAAATAAACCCTTTCTTCCAGTCAATCCTCACGCTTTTTTATAATTACCATCACTGTCCTCAATTTTTTTTTTTCCTCTTCTGAAGCATAACTTGAAATATATATCAGTGAAAGCTTTCTAGTGGGTTTGCTGTAAGGAAGCTCTGGACAGGACTCGTGGAGGGGTGGGGAAGTTTCTTCCAACCACGGAAATAAATCCACAACCAGACATAAAATCATGCAAAGAGGGTTTGAGGCCACTGCCTGAAGGGAAGAAAAAGAACTGCAACTCATGACTGCGAGTGGTCAGCATTAACTACAGAGCTCCAGCTGGGGCTCCAGAGCTCCACTTGTGCTCTGTGCTGTATTAAAGTAATTCACTATTGACGTCGTGCAAGCATCGCTCAATCTCTCGAAATGAATTCTCACCAGAGCCCTCGAGGGCACAGCCTCCAGACTGTTCGATGACAAAACACGTATGAGATCATAAATTGACCTATTATGCATAAAATGAAAAGAAACAGCATAAATGTGGGAGCCTGCAGTGAAAGAGAAATATTTTGCGAGCTGAAATGGCACCGGAAATCAATATGACACAATGAATATGAAATCGAGTGCCGTTCCTACGGGATTGTAAAGAGGAACTATTGAGGACCAACATTTTCTGTTCTGTTCTCCAACCTTTTAAAAATGCCTTGTTTAGCTGTTCTTGAGAGGTGAGGCTTTTAAAATATCGGATTTTTAAACCCAAAAGCTACAGCATCTCAGCTGAGATCTAAGGTCAAATCTCTTTCTGGAATTGTTTGGGACAGATTTACACTGTGAAATGAAAGAAATTAGAGCATTAAATAGTCTAATATAACGCTTGAAATGAAATTGAGGAATCAGGTTATGACCAAGTCAGTGTTTATTTTATTGACTTTTGATATGATGTGGGCCTAAAGCATTCTCAGCTGTTAATTTCTCCAAACTCAAGGATGAGAGCAATAACCTCCAACTTCCCAAACTCCAAAGCTGACATTCACCATGATTTTCTGTCCCAGCTGGTCTTGCCAGAATTTAAATGTGTGACATAACCTGGCCACTTGCAAAACAAATGTGCTGAGAGATGCCAAAACCACCTACTGGTAAAATATTTTAACAGGCAAAAACACAGGCAAAAACACTGACTTTGGTAAGTGGGGTCAAAAGAGAAAAAACCACTCTTTAAAGAAGAGTGAAAGGTTTTTTGACTTCAGAGTAGATTATTTCAGTTGGAAGAGACCTACAATGATCATCTGGTCCAAGAGCCTGACTTCAGCACTGACCAACCAAACAAAAAATCTCCTCACAACCTTTTTTGGCAAGGAAGCAACACTTCAGTGCCATTTGGGTCAGCCCTTGCCAACCTCTCAAGATAACTTTTTATGCCTGCCATCAAGAAACTACAGCAAAATATCTGAAAATGTCAAATCCTTTTAGTTCATCCTTTCAAAATCCAAAAATGTTTGAGAATTCCCCTTTGGCTTGTTGATAGCAACGATGGAATAGAAAACCATGTTTTGTCCTCTGTGTTTCTTTACAGGAACCTTTAAAACTTCAAGTTCAGGAGTCCGAACACATTGTGCTCAGTGACCTTTTCCTGTACCACGCCATTTCTGTCACCTGCACAGAGAATTTCTGTTCTTTTTCTGGGGAGTCTGGGGACAAAGATTCACAGCAGGGACTGGTGATTCCACTCAAGCTTGGATAAGTTAATGGAAAAAGTCACTACAATGTTTCTCTCAGTCTGTTTAAAATACTGTCCCTCTTGAGCCAAATAAAGCCAAAAAATCTCCATGTGAAGATCTTCTCCAATATGAAGAGTTGATTTGTGATAGTTATGAAAATAATTATTTCCATGTGTTGGGAAGAAATGACTTTGTCGAACAGTGATTTGTTTGCTGCTATCACTCGAGTTGTTCCTGTAAGAATCTGTGCTGCAGAGACATAGAAAACTTCAGCCTCACAGTTTGTGCCAATTATTTAGGATTCTCCATCACATACAATTACACATCTATTATCATATTCAACCAAGAGAACCACACAGGCAGCCTGATAACAGAAAGAAATGTAGATTATATTGCGCCCAAACATAAGCACCTTACACCCTGTCATGTGCTTCTAAAACCTGCCTTGCTCCTGGAGCACAAGCCCCAGGATCGGCACATGAAACTTCTGTTCTTTTCTTTGCCATACACTTTTCAGTAATTGCATTACATCTTCATGTCTTGCTTTATTCACAGGTACATCACGATAATTTCCAGCTCACTGACATGGACAACCTAAAGTATTTTACAGGCATTGGGGAATTTGAGAATCTAGAGAGAGCTGTGATGGAGATGTAAATTACTGTTAGTCCATGCATATATTCTCATTTTTTACAGTATTATCTGATGCATTTCATATTTTGAGCTAACTTCCACATTCCAGGATAATTTTAAACACCACACTTTTCCATTATGCAGGCAGAGATAAAAAAATGATTTTCAAAACAAATAATTTTTTTTGTTCTTTTCCAGCCATCTCATTTATATTTATAAGCAAATGATATTTTGGGATGCAGAGCTATTTTCTCCCTCTTTATAGGATCTCCTCATTCACAATGCCTGGGCTGTATTATAGCTTAATCCAATCACTACTGAAGGCACAGGATGACAAAGCGGGGTCTATATCCCATGTTTGTCACCGCCTTGTCACCTCAAATAAAAAATTGTAGGAAAAACTGGAAGTCTAACATACCATTCTTGAAATCAGAAGGTTCTGATAACTCAATGCAGATGCACCAGCAAATCTTCAATTAAAAAGTTTCCACATTTCGCTCTGTCGGGCCTGCCTCCCCTCTTCACATCCTCGTGGCGCTGACATTTACCAATGTTACGTCAAACGATAAAAAAAAAGCCGAAAAGGAGCTGTTGGAAAGATTGACTCCATTAAATGGCATCTGCATTCACCACAGACTACAAAGCAGCACACAAAGGTGACTCCTGACATCTGAAGAGACTTCTAAGGTGTGTTAACTCGGCAGCTTTTGGAGGAGCAGAGGTTGTTTCTCTAAGTTAAAGCAAAGCAACTCTAAACATTCCTCTGCTTAGGAAAGGAGTGCTTGAAAAGGGAAAAAAATCACTCTGGGCAAGGCCTTTCTGCAGCTTCCCCCCACCTCCAAGCACACCATAAAATATTATTATTTAGAAAAGCTTATCTAAGTATATTTTGTCAACAAAAGTGATTGATTCTTGCCCTTGGTGAGCCCAAGACACATTTTTCCCAGCAGACAGCAATATTCTGTGGAAAGGCAATGGCAGCAGGAGGCTGCATCCCTCAGAGCCCAGAACTTGATCTTGGCATTTGTGAGGCACCAAACATTGTCCCATTGTGGCTGAAACAATTCAACAATTCAACAATTCAACAATTCAACAATTTAACAATTCAACTGCAGCCTGTCTATCCCAAAGCACCTGGATGTTCTTAGCCTCCAGATTTCAACTCTTTCTCCAAACTCCCACAACTTTCCACTGTGCAAATGGGAGATTTTTTTCTCAGATGCAGAGCACATAGCTGAAAGAAAAAGATTGCTACAACTTGTGCACACACAGGTCACAGAAAATGAGAAATTCAGTCAAAGCGCTGTCAAAAGAATAACTTTTGAGTGATCTAAAAAATACCAGGCCTTCTGATCTTTCTGACAAGGCTGTTCTGTGAAAATATGCTCTTTTGTTTTTCCAAAATGTAAAGTGCAGAAGATGACAGGTAACACACCCAGAACAAGCCTCTAAACTCTACCCCCAGAAAGGATATCTTCTTAAGAATACCTTAAAAAATTCAATTGTTCAATGGAACTAACAAACAGAAAAGCTCCTAGAAATTGAAAGCAAAGTCATTTTCTCACATCACATCACACTCTCTTCTTCAGAATATTAAAGGTTTTTTAGCAGACATTTTAATTAAGTGTAGACGCTCTTCACAGTCCTCTTGGATGGACTGGGGTTACTTATACCTTGAGACTAAATAATCCAATTTCGTTGAAAGCAGGTGTCTGTGTGTACCCAAAGATTAAAAGGAAAGTAAAAACTCTGTAGGAACACACAACAGTACCAATAGCAAATTGTCACTGTGGATCTGTGACAGGAGAAAACATCCTAATGAGCTCATAAAAAACCTGAAAATCCTAGGAGGAGACAAATGTGGATGCTGCAAGGACTGTGATCAACCAAATGAGAGGCTGGATTCCTTTAAATTGTTGTGTCAAAAAATCTTGGGCTGAATAAATTTGCCAGATGGAAAAAATACTGAGTGATGGCGAAGTACCTTTGAGCCTTTGAAAGGGTGACCTGAAGATGGAGAGAATCACAGACATTTTTTGGTTGGGGTCTGTTCATTCCTGGTGATGCCGAGTTGGAGTTAGGGTGGGCACTGAGAGACAACATCAAATGCAACACCTGCAGGAATATTCTGGATAATTCCTGGTGCTGCTGAGGACAAAAAGAAATCCTTGCCAGCATCAGGGATTCAACAGGCCTCACTTCAGTGTGTGAAGAGCAGCATGAATATGAGGAAATTATGAGAACATTATTGTAGTAGTTTTCCAATGATTTCTCTTTAATTATTGATTGTACACCCCACCACCCCATTTCTAATTCTTTAAAGTAATTTTAATATTTCAATGGATCCTTTTGCCCTGTAATCAAAACACATATTTTTGTATAGAAAAAAAATCAGACTTCTGTAATTTTAAGGGGAACCATATCCATTATTGTAACAGATACAAATAAAATTGTTTGTACAACATTTTATATGGTTAAATTCAAGTTGTGGAAGACTGAGGGTAAAGTACCATATGAACTACTCTTAATGTAATAATTGGTTCTGATAAAGATGAATCTTAACCAAAGGTAGATGCAGTGTGTTTTCTGGTGAGAAATCTGTGAATAAGACAAAAACTTACTGGTTTTGCCCTATATTTCTTATTCTGACAGCATTCAGTTTTATCAGGGGTAGTGTATGGACCCTAAGACTATTTTAGGTGAGAAATGAGTAGTACACTTATTTTTCTGCTCACAATTCTATGGGAAAAAAGCCAACCAAGAATATTCACCTGCAGCTGTTACCTTTCCAGTGTAAGTTATTTTTACAAAAACGTAAGCTTCTTGCATTTAAATAAATTATTTAAAAGAGGACATGTTAATGGGCTATCATAGTTTGCTTTCTAACATCAGGGATTCTCCATGGGTATGAGGAAAACATAATCACACATATGGTGGAACTAAAATGTACTATTTTTCTTGAATGAAATTCTCTTGTTAACTCAGCAGGCACTGCATGAGATCACATATCATTTTTCAACCATCTGCACATCTCACAGTATTATGGACAGAAAATTTCTATTATTCAGCCACTAAGACTTTATGCTGGGTGACTTTTAAATGTGGATTCACTGTAATATCTTTCACCATTGGAGGCAAATTTGGCATCTATGCAGATACCATTTGCATTTTGAGAGATTTCAATTTGAAGAATAAACTTCAAGTCTGTCCCCTGCCACTCTTGTTTCTAACACCTGATGGATCAGGGAATTTGGACACATGACCTTTTATGCTACAGACAAGTCAGGAAAATTCATGGCTAAAATTTCAAAGTGAAAGACACTTTAAGAAACATCAAAAGTCCTTGATTGTGATTAGCTGTTTGATAAAAGAGAAACATAATAAACCAAATAAAAAACAATGTCCCCACCCTTCACATCAGCAGCTTTGCTGTCAAAAGATCAGAAGCCAAGATGCTAATGAGATCTTTTTATGAAATGAAATCACTGCTGTTAGTGCTCACTCACTTCTGATTAATTCATAGATAGTTTGTCACAATACAGTGCTCTATTAATTGCCATATTTAAGCACTGTATCAGGAATTTCGGACCTTGCCTCTCTTTTGGTGGTGTTGGCCATCAAGGGCACTCCAATCCCCTGGCACTGTGTCACTCTGCCATTTATTCTATTTTCAAATTAGAAGTCTCAATATATACACCAATGGCATGACATTTTTCAGGAAGATCTGACACAACATTCTTGTTTATATAAAAATATTGTGGAGATTAAATCCATTTTAATTTCCTGAGTCTGTACAGGTGTGCTTTCTTACTGGAGATATAGCATCTAATCTGTGAATATCCAGAAATTAATTAAGAATGTGGTGAGTCTTACATCAAAGGGGTTTTTAACCTGTTCCTAGGCTTTCATTATTTTAACCTGTTCCTTATATGCACACCCATTTGGGAGTTACTTTTTTTTAAAAAGACACATAATGGAAATTCTGTTTTTAAAGGAATATGCCTATCTAGCTGCAGCTAAGTAGCTGAACAAATAAAAATCAGGAATGGAGGGAAACACCCAAGCATATTTTATCATAACTTAGCTCGTGGGTTTCACAGCTAGCCCTGCATAATTCACTTTGTACTTTCATTGTCTGCACACGTAGCATTAATGCAAAAATAGAGAACGGTGGACTTCAAGCAGACCCAGTGTAACACCAAAACAAGGAGGAAGGGAAAAAAATATCCTACCTCATCTCCACAACAATTGAGAGAAATCCAATTCTTTTCTTCCCATGAGAAAAGAATACAAGTGATGTTTTTTGGTGTCCTGTCATAGAACTCTGTCAAATGCAAAGAGTTAAACATTAGAGGCACCAGCAGGAACTGATGGATTCTGATAAAAACCACAGTTTGTGAAAAGCTGATACTACCACATTTTTTTACCACCCAAGCCCTCAATATTAGATACCAAGTAATGGGGTCAGGGTCACTGCTTTTCTAAAATTAACTTAATTTGTAACCAAGAGAACTGATCAGAGGTATCCTGCAGCCCATCAGCTGAGTAAGTCCCTGCAGTTAAAACTCTTTCTTGCCCTTTCTCTCACTTTCTCCAAGCTGGGTACTTCTCATTAGAGTTCATGTAAACCATACTTTTCTTCTTTTATTCCTATCAAATTATTTTATTTTGCCCTGCGTCCTGTGGTAAAGGAAGGCATTAACAGAGCTTTGATTTGCCTGTGGCCTACTTGGTGATACTCAAATACAGAGATTTTCCAAAGAGGTTTTTGACTCGTGTGTGTGGATGTGCATGACACTACCTCTGCTCTGCAAGTGACATTTAATTTGTCCTTTGTTTCCTGTACCTCATTTTCATCTCAGTTTCATCTGGCCAGATCAGCAGCGTTTCTTCCAAGTTTCCATGCAGACTTTGGCCTCACCTGCTCTTTTAAGACACTCTCAGGTGCTGCTCCAGCGCTGTCCTGGCTGCGTCCCTGCTCCACACATAAGGAATGCCACCTGTGCCCTGGAAAAGTGCCACTGCCACTGCTCTGTGTGCCTCTGCCACAGCTCCACACAGCCCCAGGGACCAATGAGTCTGTGCTCCTGGCTGCCATCGATTTGGGATGTCTCTAGCCATGAAGGTTTAGTGTTTCAGAGTTAGCCAGAATAGAAGATCCTCTACAGAACATCCACACTGCATAGGGAAATGGGTGATAATTAGAGGGTAAACAGTCCTGGTAAAGGGAAAAGCTGATGTCAGCCAGGGGTTGCACCCAGTTGAAGGGAAAGAAACTCACATAGAAATTATATAAAGTCAAAAAGTGATAAACCTTGGATTTTATAGTGCACAGGATCTTTAACTGTCCTGCAAGGACCCTTGAACCAATCTGTCATGATTGAAGAAACCATGCATGGCCACTTTTAAAAGATAGCCATAGCTGTAGAGAGAATCTAGGTCTGTGCAGCCACAGGGCTCTGTGGTCACAGGCTGCTGTTCTGATGAGCTTTTCACTGAAACTTGCCATCGCTGAACTTCCTGCAAAGCACAGCAGGGGTTAGACGAGCCAGTGACCCCTTAGCTGCAGAGCGTTATTAATTACTACATCATTTGTAATTATCACATGAAACTGTAATGGCTGATTATTTGGAAACCTGATTTAGTGACCTAATACTGTCAGGAACCATATTTTTTATTACTTTTCATTAGCCAGTAATTGCAGCTGGCTGCTTTAACTGCAGGCTCTACCTGCAGAGGAAGAGGTGATCTCTGCAGGTTCACATCTCACTGCTGAACCTCTTGGATTTCTGCAGTACACTGTGATCCATTCCTGGAGTATTGTGCATGAAGAAACCCCTCCAAATTTATTTTCTGCTTGGCTTTTTTCCAGCCATATTCTCTCTAAAGTTATGGCTATTTTTTTAAAAGTGGCCATGCATGTTTTTTTAAATCATGTCAGATTGATTCAGGGGTTCTTGCAGGATAGTTAAAGATCCTGTGCATTATAAAATCCAAGGTTTATCACTTTTTGACTTTATATAATTTATAAGTGGGTTTTCTTTCCCTTCAGCTGCATACAAGCCCTGGCTGACATCAGCTTTTCCCTTTACCAGGACTGTTCCCTATCTAATTGTCACCCATTTCCCTATGCAATGTCAATGGTCTGTAGAGGATCTTCTATTCTGGCTGACACTAAAACATTAAACTTTCGTGGCTAGAGACATCCCAAAGAGATGGCAAACAGGAGTCTTTGTGCAGTTAATCACAGCTTTAGAATATATTCCATGATTAACACCACCTTTTAAATACAACAGAAGTTGTATAGTGTAGGATTATACAGAAAATCATAGACAATAGTATTTTGTCCAAATACTGCTTCTTCAAAACACAATATCACCTTTAAAAAAAAAAAAAATCTTTAAAATAACATATGTATTATGTGTTAATCTAATTAAGATTTTTATTAACATATATATTAACTTCCACAGCATCAAATTTTTGACTCTATAAAATGTCATGAAACATCTTTTTTAAAAGCAAGCCTATCTAAAAGGTTGTGCTGAAGGCCCCTGACCTGATTAAAGGTGAAAAACAGCATGGTGATGTTATTTATTGACATTTCCTTTTGTTGCTGTTGCTAAAACCATTATCTTTCATTGTGTTCTCCATTTCCCTGCATGACATTTTTAGCATTGCCACATACTGTTGTTTAATTGTTTCAAAGGGATAATGAAAATATAAAATGGGGAGTCATTATCTGTATGGGAGAACAGCACTGGGAGGTTTTACTCATGAATTCACCACAAAGAAATGGGAGTCAGCATGGTGACAGCAGAATAAAGGGAAAATTTTGTGGGATGTGCTATCCCAGAATGATGCTGGATTTAGGACACAAGAGGTAAATTACTCTGGTAAACACAACACTACTGACAAGATCCAGAGTACCCTAGCCAGGCTTGAAAAACAGATCTTAAAAAAATATTGGCTACTGGAAAGAAACTGGGGGAGAGAAGAAAGGGGAATAAGAATTTTAGAAAAACAGCTGAGGAAAATATGGAGTAGATTTTCCTTAAGTGTAAAGATAAAGACGGTGAGGACCAGGGGAAAGACAGAATCCCTCATGACAGGAAAAAAGCTGTGGAGTTTTCAGTGGTTCGAAACTCTGGGCCAAGCACTTGTGGAGTCAACTTGAGCAATGGTTTGCTGTATAAAAGCATGGACAACTTTCTGCTGTTCACACATTTAATTAAGCTCATCTAGGGATGAAATTATGTATCAGGAATTAGAATAAAGCTGAAACTCAATATGACTTTGAACTGCACTGATATCTGAAGTAATAATACACTCTGCTGGTAATGTTGCATTACTATAAATGTCTGTGTTATTGCCATGAAACATAAACATTCAGGTACCTGAAGAATGTGCTTTAAACTCATGTTTATACTAATTTGCCAAGCCTCTAGTGTTTAATAATGCAACAACCCTTGCTTAGTATCAGCAAAATAATTCGAGTGCTTTGCAATGTTGCATGAAGAGCATTAATGCAATAATACATTCTAAGTACCTAAAAAAAGGCAACCAACAATACAGCAGTACAGCTAAAAGCTCTATTAAATGAATGTAGAAGTAGCAGACATCATAGATGACTTGAATTCATGTTTTTAAATTAAAGTTCCAATAGCTGATAGGTTTGAAAACTATCCTTCTCCTGAAGACAAGAGATCATGACTGAAACCAGTGAAAACACAAAGCTGCAAACGCTTCATCGTGAGAATTCTATGATTTTCTTTTTTTAAATATACACCTGAGGAGACAGAGCAGGTTACACACATATTAAACCACTGTTTAGTAACAGTACTGAGATCTGTGGCCTGTCATGAAGCTGGATTGGGAGATAAAATGACATGACATCACCAAAAGACAGAGCTTCATGCAGGAATAATGTTCCCTTCACGTTATCTCACCACACTGCTATTTTCCTTTTGAACAATAGTAACTACTCCTAAAAATAAGTTTATTTTCTGAAGTAGGATGAAATGGATGTTTTGCTTTTAGAAGCATTCATTATGCAAGGAGGGGAATCTTGAGATTGCTGCCACAGCAATTCATTCTTGCACACATTCTTGTCAAATATTAACCTCACTGGCAATGCAAACAGCCCCAAAGCCGATGAAAAGTCTGTTCATTGCATGAGGATGATGCACAAACTTTCCAAATTTGCCATTCAATCCCACAGGTACAGAGGATTAGGAATCATCTGGTCCTGAGGATTTGACCAAAGAATTGTGCAGCAAGGTCTGGGTTTTCTACCTTTGCCTCAGCCTGGTGCATTCCCCACTGTGTGCACTGCACCCCTGAAATTCTGATCAATTCCCCCAAATTGCTCTTGAAAGGCAAGTTATAGGATTTTCTTGAGCATCACAAGATTTTACTTCAAATTATGCTGCTCCACATCTCACATTCTGATTACACAAGCATTGTGTCACAAACAGACAAAACGTGCCATTTTTCTGATGAGCAACCAAGAAATAATAATTCAAGCATTTTTTAAAATTACTGCTGTCAGGATTCTGATGAGAATATTCCTATGAAACAGCAGTTGTTATATGACTACCAAGTAGGCTATTGATCTAGGAAAATAGTGAATAAACTCTCTCTTTAAGCTGTTTTTAGTGTTAGCTAAGCTTGATGCATATTTTATTTGTATCGTATTTTAATGCCGGAATAAACAGATATAACTCCTATTTCTTGTATCCTGTTTTTCTCCCTAATTATAACCATCTTGTAGTTAATTATAGCAAGAGTGCTAATGACATCATCTTGCATTATATCAGATAAAAGAAATTCTATTTTGTGTTTCAGAGTGGTAGTTAATCAAGTAGTAGAGAATTGGTTAAATGTTCCATCTCAAGCAACCTCAGTTCACCAAATCCTTTCCATTACTTATTTGGGTAAGCCGCAGAGTTACTCTTTCCTACCAATTATTTTAGTTACTCAATAATTATGTCGACTTTGTTCATATTAGTAAGAAACTACAGGAACATGAAGCAAAAAAAAGTCACAAAACTTTCCACAAAACTTTCCACAAAACTCACACTCTGCCACATCAAATAAACAAAAAACACTCCCAGGACCTGCATTCAAGGGCAAAACTTTCTGCAAGCTCGAACTGAGTGAAAATGAGCATGGTCCAGGTTTGCAATGAAGAAACAAAACTAAAATATTAATCTAAAAACCAGAAGAAACAGGAACATTTTTCAGCACTTCCACGTACGAAAACAAGCTTTGCCAGGTGGACAAGAATATTCTGCTAGGTTATTTTAGTTATTTAAAATCACTTATCTGAATTATCTTGAGACTGTTTAAGAACATTTTCTGGAGTGAGCAGTAGGGACATGAATTTTAGAAGAAACTCACACTGATCGTGAGGAAATTGAAGGAGGAAACTCCAAATCACTCCAAAAAAGTGAGACAGTCACCTTCATACAAAGTAACTAAAAAGTATAAATTCCATTGTGGTTAAGGAAATCAGAAAGGGACGATAAATAAATTAGCACATCCTTCAAAAAATTGAATTCATCCCTAAGTGAAGAACACAGAAAAGCAAAACTCTGGCATGGTAAATGGAGAGAGGGAACACAATGAAGATCCATCACAAATTCAAGTCCTGGTAGGAGAGGCTGTAGAGCAAATTCAGCGGAATTTTGAAGAGTAATCTCCAACTCTGGATAGTATTTTACTCAGGAGTTCTAAAAGAATTCAAGCATGAAACAGCTGAATTATTCACTGCAATTTAACTCAAAACTGTCTCAATAACAGACAAAGATATTTCAGTGCCAGGGGCAAATATGACACCAATTTTCCACAAAGACAACTGTGGCAGAGATATGAAAAATTACAGCAAATAAGCCTGGATTTCTTATCACCCAAACTAGCAGAATTTATAATAAACCCCCATGTACTAGCAGACACCTGAATAAATAAGATATCTTTAATGAGCCAACACAGCTTTTGTTAAGAAAAGACATACTTTGAAAATAAGGAGATAAAAAAATGGGGTGATATCTCACATTCCAAAAGACCTTGTCCAGAAATGTCTCTAATACTGGGAAATATTGATAGCTGTCAGAGGTTATTGAAAAATATGCCTTGGGGGAAAGTAGGTCTTTTGAGTAGAGAAAAACAGTTAATGTTTTATGAAAAATAACATTTGAAAATTAAAAGACAACTTGTCAATATATCATACACAGAGGCAGTCGCATTCTTAGCACAATAGAGTTTTCATGCAGTAAACAGCAAAAATAATTTGAGTGCATTGTCCCAAAACACTAAAGAACGGCAACACATAAAAAATGAAAAAGATTGAGTAGCTGGTCATTTTCTTGAGCACAGAGTAATTGCATTTTACAAGTTTAATGTTGCTTCACCTGTGCTCTTCAGAAAAACAAGAGATATCTCATATATATGTGCATATATAAATATATATGTATTTATACATGTACTGCATTACTTTTGCATATAATCACAGGAGGTAAATTAGATTTAACAATTTCTATATAAATTGCAGCCTCACACTGATTTCTTCATAAATCATAGCTTCAACCACAGCCAGCTACAGAGTGCTTTTAAAAAAACCCAAGATGCTCTTACTCAAAAAACCAATACTTAAAGGAAACTGAAAACATCTTGCAGTCACTTAAAAACAAAAAAGAAAACTGAAAACTGGTTTATGGTGAAGTCTCATAACTCAGACTAGACATCTTTAGCAGTGATTATTTTAGGAAAGCAGTTTCGGACAGGTGGGTTCAGATCCTTCATTCTTCACTCACCACATGCCTGGAGCCAGGTTCAGCTCCTTTCCTTGGTCCCGTGGGCTTTGGCAGCTTCATTTTCCAGCCAAACCATCTGATAGCAGCTCTGGATCCTACTCTCCGCCTATCACACTCTTTTCAGCATCATTTCAAAGAAAGACACACCCATGGTGAGTGCTTTGGATTGACACGGGGGGTACCAAGCTCTTCGGCCCTTTTGAGATTCCCTCTATTTCCATCCCACTGCTGACCTGGAAATGCACTTAGATTTTCCTCAAATGAGTAGAATTGTGTATCTACACACTCCTTCCCCTCCCCATTTCCCTTTTCCTCCAGAATCTTGTCCTATGCCAATAAAAAATTCGAGTTATAAAGGACTGAGTTAGGCTGGAGGCAACAGGAATTGCAACACAGAAATGATAGATCATTTTCAGATATTCCTAACAATAAAAGGAATTGAATATTTCATTAAGATTATTTTCTTTCTGATTTTAAAGCTTTGGAAACGGTTACAACATGTTTATGTTTGCATTTAAATCTATTTCAAATAAATATATGGTTGTATATAAAAGGCAATTTAAATACATATAATGATAAAATTAAGTTCCATTACTGCAATATTCTTTATTTTCTACAATAACAATTCACCAAGATTGTTATCCCTTTCATCTTAATTGGGTAATGTATTTTCCTCAATGCAACTGTTCGGAAAACAAACACTAGGTTTCTTTTCGGCAATTTGCAGACATTGTTAATCTCTGTAGCAGTTATGATGCATATTTTCCTCCACCACTTCCCATGGTATTTTATTATTGAGCCACAAACCCCTCATTTTACATGTGAAATACACCGCCGCAGTTGCATTTGTTTCAGCAATATTTGTTCTTTTTTTCCTTAGAGCTGCTAAACAACCAGACAGGCAGGAAAGAGAGGGAAGGCTGAAGTGTGCCAGCTCCTGAGGATGTCCCGTGTCTGCTCCCCTTCCTGGCACCTGGCGGTGCTAAAGGCTGAGCAGCCCTGTCGGGATTTCTGATGGGATTGGGAAAAGTGGGAACACCCCAAAACCCCAGCAATTGTTTGTGTGTGATCTGTCTCATGCAGCCACATGAGTTCAGGGGCAGCTTAGAAAACCAAGATAGAAAATAAGGAATGCAAAAGCACCTTAGAAGCCACTTGTCCCTGTGGCCTCTTGCTGCTTCTTTACTGCTAATTTTATGCACATTGCTCTTGCAAAAGGGTTACTCGGACTTTTATTTTGTGCTGTGTTTGCTTTTTTAAAAAGAGAGAACCACACAGGACATACAGAAGATTCTTATGTCTAGGAAGCTCTTCATAAACCTAAGTTCAGTGTATCTTCATAGAGCATCTAAGACCTCTGATATTTCAGTGCTGGAAACAAATTTCATTTATCTATTTGGAAACAGTACTTTCTATTTTTACAAAAATGACTCCTAGGTAATTAGGGTTAAGATCAAATTTAAATCAAAAGAATACAGAATGCTTTGTATAAATGGCATAAGCCTGGTGTGAAAGTTGGATGGGAATAGATGATTTATACTGCTCTGCTTCAGTGACCTGGGTTCAAAGTCAGCCAAGGATAAAATCAAAGTAGGTTTTTCAGTCTGAATAATATAAATGTTATGTGGAAAGATTTATATTCTGAATGCTATCTAAGCAATTAATCCAAAGGGAATTATTTATAATTGCTAATTAGTTAGACAACTACAAATGATAGAGAATGGAATTATCTATCAGTTCTCTTCTGAAATCCTGTGGGCTAATGTAATTGTGTTCCATTAGTATAAATCCCTTTACAATGGAGATTAAAATAAATGGGACTGAAACTTCCTTGGCCTCTGTTTCCAGTCCTGCTGTAATGTATGGGTTGAGCCCAAATCCCCTAATGGGATGATGGTGCCCAGCAGAGGGACTGTCAGAGGCCACAGGCTGCTATCAGAGTTTGTGCTCTTTCCAACAGAGCTTATTTACTTCTATTTCTCCTAACATTTACTTCCGCTATTTATTTGTTACTTACAAAAGGTGGGAGCAATCTTCTACTTTGTTTGGTCTCTCCCATTTCATCACACACAACCTGAAATACAATAAACAACTTTCAATTTCTGCAGATATAAAAGTGTCATTTCTATTTTTGTATTTCCTGAAGACAGAGCTTTTTACCACCATCACTACAAACATTTATATCAATTATTTGAAGTTATTTTGCTTTTTTGCTTCACTGGGAGATCAAAAACTCGTCAGAAAAGAGTATGGGCAGGTTTTAGGGTTTTGGGAGGAAACTCACTGCTGTTAAATTCCTTCCTTCCTTTATCAAAGGACTCTTCCAGAATGGATAATTTACACAACAAGCAACATGAGAATGGTTACACTGAAAACTAGATCCAGACACACCTTTCTTACCCACAGAAGCACAACAATGGTATTGGAGGTATCTCCTGCTGTTTTCCACACACTTGGCCATCCAAGACTCCACGAGCTGGAGGAGAGCTACAGCTGTGTCCTTCTCGGGAGCTTCCAGGGGGAGAGGATTCATTCCACAGGTCCTGTGTTAAGAAATGTATTATTTGTGGAATATTTTCACAGGGATTTCAATTAATGGCAACAAAATTTAATACATTATTTTTGCAGGTCTTGGAAAGTTTGTTGAGCTAGAAATAGTTTATCCAGGTAGGTTGAAGTGTTCTCTGGTTTTGGAATTTTCCACAGTTCAAAGGACTTGTGCTTTGTAAGGTGAAATGACCCCATTAATCCACATTGGAAGATTTTTCAGTCAGTTTATGCAGAATAGCTTTACCATATCAAGAGCAGTAAGAACTTGATTTCCATGCTGCTACTCATGAAGAAGGAGGTTAACATTTTCTCTCTCAAACAAGAGAATTGCCTTAGGGCAGTGGGACTCTCAGCAGTGATGCAAAGCAGGGCTTTGTGCCAGAAAATGTTGAAAGACAAATGCTCACTCTGCAGAACCTGCCCAGGTAAAGATGCTCCTAAGGAGTTTGGGGCAATGGCAATGAAAGGGAGATTGGCTGGAACTCTGAGAGCTCAAGGTGCAGCTCATGGGGACAGCCCTGGTCCCTGGGACAGGACAGCCCTTGGGTGGCTCTGGACATGGGACAGGCTACTGAGAGAACCCTCCAAATCCAAACAAATTAATGATCTTCATCTGGCATCTGTGTTCTCTTCAGGATTTTCCAAAATGATGAGGAAAGGCAGTGGAAACCTCAGATTCGAGTATTTTAAATCTATTAGAAAATTCCACGTGCACACAAAAATTGATTACTTGCATTGAAATGTAGGTTTCTACTGCCTGCTGTGCTGACAAAATTGGTAGATACTATGAAAATGCCATGAAGAAGACATAGCACTACCCTAAAAAACAGACATAGAAATCTCCCTTTGGAAAACTGGCTGAGAAGTTCACCAGGAGCACAAACTAAGCTAAAGTGCTCCTGTATTAATTAGTAATTTAATATGCAGAGTAGTTCTGAGGGAGAGACAACCAAGGAAGTCAAAAAAGAAAACTCAATAACCACTATTAGGAACTCATTGATTTGTTTGTCCAATTAATTTTAAACCTAACAAATTACTGTCTGTCACGTGACTGATCTCTGAAAAATTCACAATACTGAGTGGATGAAAGAATTTGCACAGATTGGATACCAATAAAACAGGACGTGAAAGTATGTGGGTTTAGATCTGTTTAACTGGAATTTCAACGAAATTAAATTGAAAAAATAAAGTCAAAGTAAACTAGTTCTGGTTATTGATATAAATTTCATGTAGGTTCAGGAAGATATTGAAGCAATTTATTTCAATCTAAAGTTTTGATTCATTGTTAGATATGTAATTAAATTTATTTTGTAGAAGCTTTACAAATACTTAAGTCTTCATAGTGAAATATAACCCCCGTAACAGAAAAGTTTAAACAAAATAAAGCCCTATAGGTTTTTTTTGGATTTACCTTTCTTCCTTTGGGAATCCTGTTCTCCTATTTTACTGTTTTTATACATCAAAGATATTTTCAAACACTAGAAAATTAGAACTTTGTTCCCATCCTTTGATAGGTGGGGACTAAATAAATCTCAAAGATGAAAGCCTCCGTCCCTCATTAGGTGCAGACCTACAGACAGCCTTGAGGTCAGAGCTGCTGCTGAACCCTGTGCCGCATGTGAGGGATTCCCCAAATTCCCCATAACCCCAAATTCTGACCCAAAACCCCATATGACCTAAATCCATAATTATGTTACTGCCTGAGATGCTTACTCAAAGCATATTTAGTGATACACAGGTGATCTTTTCCCCACGGGAGAAGAGATTCCTCATGCTAACAAACCTGTTGTAGGGAATGCATTGAGGTTAGTCACCAAAAATAAATGGGGGAGTTTTATTCCCATTGAGGCAAGTCGAGATGAGGTTGAGATTAATTAAGCAGGAAAGTACAGCACATGACACCTAGTCTAATAAAGACATTTGCATATTTAAAGAAAGTGAAACAATATCTGTTTTAATTAAGTAGGCTGCTCCTTCAGGTTAATGCATTCAGGGGAAAAATTAAGTCTGTCTCGAGTCCCTGGAAGAAATGGAGAGTGGCTGTAGGAAACTAGCCTCCTGAATTGTGATTAATGGACTTGCCTGATGAGGACTGACTCGTGCTGAAGCGTCAGGGCTTGTCACGGGGCAGGTGCTGGCACCTGGAGCAGGGCTGGAGTCCCCAGACACAAGGCAAGGGCTCTCTGTGAGCCACACCAGACCCCTGGGGCCACACAGCAGCTCCCAGGTGTCACCTCCGCGCACAGCCTTTGCTCCAGCTGGCAGAGGTGTCGGTGTCACAGGGTCTGACATCTCGTTTGCCCCAACAGCCCCAGTGCCACATTGCCTCACTTTCTCTCGTAGGTCAGAGGGAGATGCTCACGCAGCCCTTCCCGAGACACCCAAAGGATGTTCATCATGGCTGGGAGGGTCAGGGCTGTCCTCGTCCTCGTTTTGGGGACAGGCAGACTGCTGGGGGACAGACTCTTCCTCTCACTCACTGCCAGTGATCAGCAGAAGCAATTTAAATTACATTCTACATAGCTGCTCATTAAAGGTGTCACTTTCTAACACGTTCTCCTGTAAATGCTTTATATAACTTGATTTACTTCTGTGAGTCCAGTGATGCCTTAATAATTTCTGGTTCTTTACTCTTCATTTATCTGTAACTTGGTGTAGTTCTGGAGCTTCTTACAAGGTGCTAGAAACGTCTGTTCCCAGCACCTTTAGCCAAATAAAGCTCTCTGAATACAGAATCAAGGACGTATTTGTTGCCTTAGGGCCCGAATATATGAAAACAATGGTGATATGGGGGAATTGGACCTGGGGTGGTGAACATCATCACCTAAGGGTGCGATTGGAGAATTAAGGCCAATATGCTAATAGCACTTATAAACTTATAAAAGGTGAAGAGCACGTGACCCATTGTCCATTTTGGGTGAAGTCCCAAGGGGGACTTTGCTTGCCCGAATGGACCTTGGAGGCCTTGAATAAATTTGTCCCTTTTTTATACTCCTAATTTGCCTTGGCTTCTGTCTCAGGCAGTCTGCTTTTAGGCATCTCCAGGAGTAATGAGAGGAAACTTATTGAAGTGATCAAAATTCCACTCTCAGGAGTGCCTCAAGGTGAGGAGCCAAAGATTCTTTATGCTCCAGCAGAAAATAGCACAGAGCAAGGACAGAAAGTTGTTTTTCTACTCCCTGCTGTCCTCATGTGGAGCACCAGAACCCCTTCAGAAAGGGTGCCAGGCAGGAGGGAAAGGAAGATTTAAGCCGAGATTTCCAGAGAAAAATAGTGAAGGTAAAGGGATGCTCCAATAAGATCAAAGAGGAATTAAATACCTGGACTGTGGACACAAATTTATACATTTCCTGTGTTTTCTAAGAGCAATTTCATGTGATGTCACTTAACGTCTACCATGTAAATTTTTCTGCATAAATCTGGCATGTCCATGGTATGTCTTGTGTATAATCTGACCAAGGAGCACAGGTGAATTTTCTCTCACCAAAGCCACTGAAAACACCGCTTCCAGGAACATGGATTTCTAAAATGAGGAGGGTTCTGGATGTTAAAGCTTTGTAAATGGAATTTATAAATATCAACAGCTCTGCAAGTTTCTGCTTGAGCCTTCATAGAGTCATGAAATCAAGTATATAAAAGCCTAATTAGTATCTAGTAATTTATTATTATCTAGTAACTCATTAGTATCCAGTAACTTATTAGTATCTAGAGAAAGTTACCATAAGAGATAAATATAAGGGCTGGACAAATCCATATTAAATTCAAGGTTATTAAGTGAGTCATGCTGATAAAAGCACATCTTCCT
The DNA here is from genome assembly GCA_013397895.1 of Origma solitaria. NCBI lineage: Eukaryota > Metazoa > Chordata > Aves > Passeriformes > Acanthizidae > Origma > Origma solitaria. The sequence continues at coordinate 40,938 of VZRL01003250.1, forward strand.
ATTTTTTATTGCCTAGCACTGCTCAGGATGCATCTAGCAATTAAAAACATAACTGTTCTACAATAAAAATTGCCAAAGCTATTAACCAGCCATATAAATGAAAACTTTGACTCCTAGCATTTTCCAGCAGAGCAATACAGAGAACAATCAACATGCTTCATGTTTCCAGGAATTTACAGTCATTATGTCTTTGTTTTTGTAAGTCAATCCATTTAGTAAAAAAAAAAAAAAATTAAAAATGCTTAGACCCATACCACCACATTTTGCTAGACATTTTTGATTTTTATGTAATGAGAAAAATTTAAGCGACAAATTCTTAATTTATGAAATCCGTGCTATTATAATTAGCTGGAGCATATTTTGATGTTTAAAAAAATGTTAGGGAGAGGATGTCCAAAGGTTAAAGCATCAGAGTGATAAACTGCACTTTAAGTTGTGACATAAATATGGCCCCAGTAACAGCTGGAATTAGCAAGGCAAGGTTAAAATTTAATTTTTATAACAGTTAGATGTTAAAAGTTACATCCTGCAGTATTAGACACAAATGACTTGTGTTGAATTGACTTTCAGAGGGAGAGCTGAGGTCACTGGGCCCAGCTCCAGGAATGTACTTAAGCACAGGTTTAAGTGTCCAATAATTCTGCACGTACTTAAAATTTGTCCTGCCTCATTTTCTCAAGCTCCAACACCAGAGGTAAAAATCAAGAAATAAGCTGCTTCTCTGGGTGGGTACTGCTCACAGAACCAGATGGGTCACAAGCATTCAAAAGATTTGCAGTTTTAAACATTTTCTCTTTCCTTAATCTTTGTGTAATCTGATTCAAATTATCCTGGTTTTGGGGTACACAATGCAATAAAAAGAATCATCAACCAAGTATTCCCTAATGATTTTTATTTTATTATATACCCAGGAAAATGATGCTAAAATCAGAATTTACATAAACTGCCAGCTAGAGAACATTAGGAGAGTTGTCATTTAATTGCAATTTCCAAATGGCCTGTGAGGCAGAATTGTAGAACCTGGCAAGATATGCATAGTTAAAACACGGACTAGGAACAAGATATTAATGTATATATTAATTTTGGATTTTATCTTTATTCTGCTCCTGTCCACCAGGGTCATATATAAATACTGGCAAAAAGAGTCAGAGGTACCTCTCAACTTGCAATATCAACATTTACTCTCTATATTATTTTTATATCTAATCTTTTGCCTCTATCATCTTTCTTAAGGTATTTAAAAATATTTTACATGATAGTGTAGTGAAAATGGACTGATTTATTTACAAATTATTATAATTTAGTTATTCAGAAGCAGTACATTTTTATCCTCATGTTTATCTGATAGATATTCTGATGTAGTAGTTTAAAAGACAAATGTAATTTTACAAAACACGATTAGATTGCATGCTTGTTTTAAAGATTAAAGTGGGTGACAGATTGATTGCTCCTAAATTGTTCATTCAGTGTAACTACACACATTTTAAACCACATTTATTTCATCTTCTGTGTACATAAATCCAATGAAACATTAATTTTTCTATTAAAAAAACCCTGTGCTATTGGAAGACAGGAATTATTGTCCATGCTCATGAAATTAGATTAGATTACTTTGTTTTTGAAAACTTATATTAGAAAAATCAGGTCTTAATTTTGTTATCAAGATATACCTTATTGCAGGGGAGATGATATATAAAGATTACTTTTTTTCCCTAAAGCATTTTTCCTAAAATAAGCTATAAAGCAAATAACTCCTATAGTGAATAAATATATTTAAGTTAATGATTTGTACCCTTTATGAGCATATAGCGAGAACCGAAGAAATGTAAAAAACCATTATAGATTTGTAAGTATTTAATTAGGAAAAAAAATGAGCAACTTTCTCTCCACTCTGACTGGCCAATTACAGTGATTTGTTTCTAATAGGAGGACAATTTTGTTCTGGTAAAAAAAAAATAAAAATCCAAAACACAAAAAAACATTAAGTTTAGTGCTGTCATTTATTCCAAGTCAGATTTTGCAAGGGGTTTGAACCCAACAGCTAATTTGTTATTTGCCTCTGTACTCAGTTTTGCTCCAGCACAAGGTTTCTGTGTGATGAGCACCAACACAGGCTGCTGAAATGCTCCTTGGAGCAGTTCAGCCCTTTGGATGAAAGTGCAGGCAAAATTTTACACACAAAAGGTAAGAGGTACACATGGACCCCCTTGAGTTCAGCTCCTGGAATGAGCGCTGAATCCATTTGGAAGACATTTAGGTGGCACCAATGAAACAAACCAAAATCAACTTTTTTTTTCAGAAAGAATAATTTCAAACCCATCAAACTTTTTTTTTTTGGAGTGCAGTGACAGGTCTTGGGGACAAGAGAAAACCAGACTATAGTATTCATCATGAGCTCAGTGTTTTACAGTCTCACACGATACTCTGATGAGTGAACACAAAACAGATTGCTTGGATGAAATTTACCCCATGTGGGATGATTATTAATCACTGTCAACCTGAATGGATGAATAAAATACAGTCCAGATACGCCTTTCCCAGGAATGACAACTTCTGTTTTGTAGCACTGTCATGGATGAGAGATGAAATATATTCCTACTAAAGTGTCAGCTGTGGCAGCAGCAGAATTGCATAGCAGAGACAGAAGTGATTGTGATCCTGACCACCAATAATAAATGAACACAGAACCATTGTATACAAACTTCAGGGATACACTTCCCGTGGGAAGCTTAGCTACTGTTAAAGTCAGTGTCTTACCTTTTTTTTTAAATCTCATCCTTCAGAAATATCCATCGAGATGAGGAAGCTACTACTTTTCCTTTGTCCTTGCAAGTCCTCTGTAATCTTTGTTTTCAGACAGATCAGGCTCATTGCGTCTGGTAATGACCCTTCTGCTCTGATCAGATCTGTCAACCCACACTGGCCAATTATTTTGAAGCGTGCGATCCTGTGAGTTGATGTTTCTCAAGAAATATGAAGTAAAGAGAAGAAAGATTACTACTTTAACCTTTATGTGGCATAAACTGACAATACTGTAATCTCGTGTCCTTTTCTTATCCGTGTTTTCAACAGGAAATTTAGTACTTGTCCCTGTAATGGGGGATGCCCAAAATGTGCCAGGATGACTGGATGAGTACGTCTTGAATATTTTTTTTAAACGTTTTTGTTGATGAGTACGTCTTGAATATTTTTTAAAATGTTTTTGTCATCCAGATGGGACTTGGCTGGTATTGACATCTCTAGAATCAATGTGAGCTGGGAAATCTCACGTGCATGAAAGGAGCAAAGAGGCAACTCAATCATCAGTAAAACCACACCTGCTTTTTCTTCACCTGAGCTCAGTTTATCTGTCCATATCATGAAAAGATTTTTGCACGTATTTTTCTCTTTGACTTACATTTTCAGCAAGCAGATCAGAAAACTCCTTCTATTCTTCCCTAACTCTGGGCACAGAGAGCAGTCAACAGTTCCTCTGTCACTGGGAGTGCATCCCCTCAGGTTGATCTTCCCAAGCGTGCAGACCCTGATTTATCTCTTAATTCCTCATCTCTGGGTCAGTAACTTACCTCTGCCATGATGAGCAGGGAAGGAAAATGACATTTTGCAAACGTGGAGTTAAACACCTCCTTGAAAGCCAACTCAGTGCGACTGAACTGTGGATTTCCATGACCTTAAATTGTGCCAACCCTAACACAGGAGGTTAAGCTGTTAACACAGCAATGTAATTAACAGTTCTTCATGCACAAAAGTGTCTTTTGTGACAAAAGTTCAGATGTTTTAAAATCACAGGAAAAAAATTAATGTCTGATCTTGAAAAACTTGCAAGACAAAGCAGGTAGGTAAGCACATACAGCAACTACTGTTTTTTGTTTTGTTTTGTTTTTTTAAGAACTAAATGGAATTTTCATGCTCATTCAAATCTTGACGAGCAGAACAACTTTTACTACCTCTTTCTGTTTCTAAGAGGAAATGAGTGCCTAATTTGCTTTGAGAATCTAGCAAGAATATTCTCAGTTCCTGAAGGAATGAGGACATGCTTGTTAAAACCTGTTCAGCTAATTTGACACGTATTTGCTAGAAGAAAATATATTACCTTACAAGTTGTCTGCTTCCATAGGATGCCAAAATACATTTGCAATATTTTTCTCTAGTGAACTGAGCTATTAATTTACACAACAGAATTGCAAATCTGAGAAGATTTTCCAGGAACAAAAGTGACTGATGTAAACATTTTTCATAATTTACAGACACAAGAAAAAAGACATTTGCTGGCATGCATTTAATCTAGTTTTAGGATTACAAGGATAAACCTCATCTACATCAGCATAAAACAAACAATCTTGCTTTTAAATTGTTTCCTTGCAGTCTGCCTGGATTCCACGAGCACATCAGTAAACTGATCTGTGACTACTCCTCACCCCAGCGTCTCTGTTCTACCCAGGGGCAAACAGAATAAACTGCAATCCACTGAGAGCTGGAGTGCAAACCGTGGGCAGGATGTGCCCCACACACTCAGCACCACATTCCAATTTGAACCAAAACCTGTAACTGCTAAAATGATGCCTTTTTTTACGTATCTAATAGAGAGAGCCAAACAATTTGGCTTTTAATGGCATTAATTAGTTTCTGCCTCCCTCACATGTCCTTTGTTCTGGCCCCAACACTCCATTTGCGCCATCAGATGTTTCTGGAGCAGCAATACTAACTGGATCCTGGACATAACCCAGATTAAAGGGTAAACATAAAAATAAATAAATCGGGGTTTTTTTTGTCTGGACCTTACAGAGGCTCTGGTGACAGCTTGCACAGTCAGGCTGGCACAGGTCAGCTCATGCCCCAAGCCCAGTCTGTCACTGGAGCCATGGAACCAGAGGCTAACTTGGCTTTCTGTAGTTTATAGCACTGCAGTGAGCCACAATCTCCCTCCCCCCAAAATGGGTCAGGCACAAGAACGCTCTTATTTAATTACTCAAGGGAAATATTGACACTTTTAATTCATTTTCATTTCCTGTCTTGTCAATATCTCTCCTTTCTTTACTACTGCTTTTGTGTGCAGTTACAAATCTTCCTTTCAGGAAAAGCACTGCAGACTCTTATTTTCTGCTTTTA
>VZRL01003250.1:46122-84879 GCA_013397895.1 Origma solitaria
TATATAAAATTCCTTTTTCCTTATTGCCCTTGAACACAAGCATGAGTCTGCTCCTTAAACAATCCTTATGATAACTGTCAAAAGTAACTACTCTGCAAAAGGCTCTCCTTTCTGAGATGGGATATTAAAATTTGGAGAAGAAAGAAGAATCTTTTTGTGATCACATCCTTCCCTCCAGACCTATCTGGCTGAGAAAAAAAAAAAAAAAATTACCTTCTATACAACCCTTCAGCTGTGTGACACTACACTAATGAGGCATCATGGACAGACATTTCTTTGTTTATTTATTACAGTCGTGATTACTTGAGTGGGCAGTGCCTCAGGAAAACACAGCTCTGCTTTGCATTGATCCAGGGCAGATATTTCTGGCTGCACACACAGAGAGGGGACCATACAACAAAATGCTGCTTACCAGAGATCTGACCTTATCCATGGATCCAATTTCTTCTTAGCCAAGTGATAAAAATGGACATGGCATCAGATCTGTAAAGAAAAGTATTTTAATTGCCATGGCTGTTTGGAAATGACATTTTGAAAAGGAATGACAGGTGAGTCTTCAAAACTTTTTCTAGCAGGTGTCACAGCAGTTACAGCTTCATTTCCTGGTTTATTTTCTTTACATGTTCAAATGAGAGAGCCAGCTTTGGTAAATATGGTACATTTTAACATGAGACACAAACACTGATACCCCGACCCTGCTGCTCACTCATTGCTGGGATGGGATTTTTGCTTGTTGTAAGACAGATAAGTTCAATATATTTAAAAGTTGTGTAATTAGAACTACCTGAGGTTGTTGGAAGCCAATGCCAGGTTTACGGAAGTGCTTTAAATTTGCAATACTCTGCTCCAAATACTCCTACTTCTATTGAGTGTGTGCTGGCCACAAGGGAATTAGAGTTTGTCCAGACAGCTGGCAAAGAGATATTACAAAATTAATAGAAAGACTATTCACCTTTTACAATGGTGAAGGAAAAGCCAGGCTGGGGGGAAAGAATTACATTACATTGCAGTTCCAAATATTTACATTTCATTTTTGAACACTGCTCCAGAACCCATGAATAAGCACAAAGCAGAAAGCCTTACCCAGATATCTCTGTCAGCAGCAGCAGCAGCTCCTGCCCTCGTTCCACACAAACCATGGTTTAGTCAAGCAAGTGGGAATCCATGCAGGTGAACTCTGCTATTATATGCCATCATAACAATGGACTAAAATTCGATTTCTGTCATTTTCAGACCATTATTATAGCATCAAATATCTGCCTCTGGCTTTATTGGATAACAGAGATAAAGATGGTGTATCTTACAATTATTTACAGGAGTGGATAGAGCTATATTTATGCAAATGATGGCACATTCTGCTGAAAGCGTAAAATATGTGAAATGTGAACATGAAATTCCTTCATGTGGCTTTTAGACAGCATTTAAGCTGTACATTCTGAATTACACATGAAGAGAATAGTCAAATTATATCCATTTATGGCAACGTGATAACTGGACCAGGAAAAAGAACCTTTACAATTGATGCAGCAGCACCAAAGCATTTTGTTGAGCATGGAACAAAATCTTTCACCTAATCTGGGCTTTACTGAGCCATTTCATGCCTTTTCTTTAAATGTAGTTAAATGCTAAGACTAAAACGATCTTTAAATTATTTCACATGTGTGTCTGTGAAATATAGAAAGTAGCTTTTAAGATTCCCTCTAGAACTTTTTTCTTTTTTCCAAATTATTTGTACCAAAGTATAGGTAGTTCCTCTGACGTTCATCAGTCTCATGAACAGCTCATTTATGCTTCAATAAAATTCTATATATTAAAATGAAAATTATCCAGAATTATTTGCACTTGATAAAAATTTTTAACATTTTATAGCAGAAATTTACTATTATTGCATGTCTACCATTCCCCTGACCAAAGCTCTTCAAATTTGTGACATATGTGCTATCACAAAACTATATGGTATTTTGATAAGAAATTTTTAGGTTAATAAAATTATACTGTGAAAGCGTCGTTGAGGTGCATTTGTAATTTTTATAGCATTTTCAATTAGGACATGAGCTTCAGGAAGAAGTCAAAGAGGTTCGAAGTTCTGAAACTGGGAAACTGTAGAAGAGTTTAGTCAATTTTGATTAATATGATACATATTCACATGCTTTAAAGTTAATTTATTCTTGGGAATCCCAAGTTATTATGCTTATTCTTTTCACCTTCAGTTTCCAACATAAAAGATTTCACTGCTTCTGACAGAGTGTCTTAAAGTATAAAGTACATTTCAAGGAATTTCTCTTAAAATTCAAAGATTCTGAATGCCTTAAAGTGAGTATGCCAAGAGAAATTCCCCAAGCTGAGAATCATGGCATTGAAACTCATACAGGATTTATGGAATAATTGCCAGGTAGAGAATCTGCCTAAAATAAATCTCTCAAATCAACCATTATCTTTAATAATACTTGCCAAGATTGCAAAAATATTTGCATCGCTAAAAAAAGAGGTTTTTTCAAGACATGTAATTGTCCATGGAACTGTTTTCATTGTAGACGTGGTGTGTCCTAGACTCGCAAATGCATTATCCAAACCTTTTCAGGGATTAGCTTTGATGTCATTAATTTTTAAACACTTCAAAGGCAGCACCTATCAGCGCAAACTCCTTTTTTTCACCTTTGTGGTGCTGCATATTTTGCTTTTCCGTCTCTAAATATCTAATCCACAGGCCCATTCAGGTAATAAGCACATGTACAGCACAAGAAAGAACAGATAGCTGCAAATAATCCTGATTTCTTATGTTATTCATATCGATGCATATCAGGAATAAAATTCCTCTCTTGGATTATTTGCTTCTTTACAAAAACTGAAATGCCTCTTTCTTAAAGGGGTGTGATTAATTTCTGACCTTTGTAGATCTCATTCAGTTGTTATTATGCAGAAAAGGTCTTTTGAGTCACATTCTAGTGATTAAAACAGTATTTTTGGATTTTTCTTTATCATATTAATAACTGTACACGTGCACATAATTTTAATTAGAAAAGGAATAATTGTACATAAACTCTTTTAAATGTCCTGCTCCTATATCCTCCTGAGATTATTCTACCAGAATTATAAAGAAATGAGATAGAATTGGTATGAGTGTGGTATATAGGTCAAAACTAGAACATTTATGCCACTAAAAAAACCAATCAAAACTCTTCAGGTGTCAGTGCAGAGATTTTAACCTCAGTTTAAATTATACGTAGCTGAATGGGTCAAATCCTAAATCCATGATCTCTGTTCTAATTCTGACCCAAATCCAAAATGGAACCAAAAATTCATAGGAACATTGAGGTTGGAATAAACCTCTGAGGTTATCAAGTCCAACCTTTGACCAAATGCCCCCACATCCATTAAACCACCCCCAAGTGCCACATCTCCTCCTCCTTTGAACACTCCGAGGATGGTGAGACCACCCCTCCCCTGGGCAGCCTCCTCCAATGGCTGACCACTCTTTCAGAGAAGAAATTTTTCCTCCTGTCCAACCTGACCCTCTCTGGGCACAACTTGAGGCCATTTCCCTCACCCTGTCATCATTCCCTGGGGGCAGAGCCTGACTCTCACCCCACCCCACCCTCCTGGGGAGCTGCAGAGAGCAGCAAGGCCTCCCTGAGCCCTCTTTTCTCCAGACTAAACACCCCTAAGATCAAAACTCCAAGGATTTGATTCATTCCAGCCCCTGCTGAGCCTGTCCTCAGAGCGAAGGCTCTGGGCTTTGCTGAGCCCAGTGCCGGAGAACACTTTGGGGTCTCAGCCATCCCACCTGGCTGACACCACGAGCTGTGAGCCGGACACCCACGAAACCTGGCTGGGCAAGCTTCATCCCGGGGAAGCTGAGTTTTGGGGGTGTCAATGGCACTGACAATCAAGGGGCTGTTTGAGGCTCTGTTTGACACGGCAGTGACGCACTGAGCTGTGCTTTCATCAGCCCCGCGACAGTCAGACACGTCTCTGGTTAAGAACAACCAGGACCAAACACTTCAAAGCACTTCCCTTTTTTAAATTTTTATATCCACTCCCCCTCTCTGAAAACTAATCCAACTTAAAATATGGCTTGCAAATACAAACCTGATTTGTGACCTACCCAGATTAAAGAAGTGCCTTTGTTCTTCTCTCCGAATGTCTCACACACCAAAGGATAATTATGAGAGGTACGACCCGGATAATCATCCATGTGACAAAACACCCAGCCTGCAATGGAAAGATTCCAATAGAAATGTAAATAGCGAATGCAGAGAACACAGTCAAAACACTGTCCCCTCAGATTTATTTCAATTGGAAATATAACTTTGGTGACCAAAAATATTTCAGTGCTATGATATCCCAGTAAACAAAACCATCTTGGAGGGACAGACTGATCTTCAGAGCAATGTTTCTAGCTTCCCTTACAGTTTCATATAAGTATATGAAGCAAATGTATATAAATTTAAGGAAATTGTGATGTTTCTTTGAAATGTGAAATACTAAATCAAAGATTTCAAAGTGTTATCGAATTTTGAGCTGAAGAGGCCACAGGTATGAGGGAGGGAAGGAGAAGAAGTTCCTACTACAAAATGGTGTAAGAATGCTCAGACGTATTCATCCTGTCATGTTTTCGGGATCACAGCTATCCTTTCTCACCCAGGGTCTAATTTATCGTTCATGTTCACTTTTAAAGCTGAATGTTGAATGAGATAAAATAGGACAAGGAGAGACCCAAAAAATAGCTTAGTGTCACACACACCCCTGCAAGCACAGCAAGGTGGAATTACAGCCTCTTTGAAAATTTCATGGTCCTGTATCTCACACAGGACTTGTGAAAGTGAAGGGAGGAGAGCAAGAAGGCCATGAGAAAACTGCTGTACACATCCAGGTCCCTGAGAGCAAGGTGGTTCAGTCAGGAACCTTGGCTGAAAAGCCCCAGTGTGACAATTAGAGCTGCTCAGTGCCCTGCACCCCGAGCTGGCCCAGCCTGAGGTTTCTGTAGAGCTGCACTTTAATCACGCCTGCCCAGAGTCCCCAGGAATCAGAGCCCCTATTTGAGCCGAGAAATTGTTCATTAAATCCGCATCACTTCCCGTATACCTTTAGCTCCTTGAATATGGAGAGCCGTTCACTGACTTAACCACTCCTAAAAGTGCATGTAGAGTAAGTTGAATTAAGCTATGTGTGTCACTAATTAAAATCATTGCGACTTGAGTGGGCCTTAAGGGCAAAAATCTGTTCCTTTTAAAAGGAACACACATAAATACTCTGGGAACATTTAAGTATAATTATTATAGCCTTCAGGACTCTGGCCTAAAAGTATCAGAGTGACTACATTCCTGATGGCAAAGTTTATTAGCATTGTTTATTTTTATTTTCATACAGTTATTACATGAATGCCTGGAAGTGACACTAGCACAGATCTGTTAATAACATCCTATATAAACAGTTAGATTACTTTTGTTCATCTAATTTCTTTCAAGGCGGTTTTTAACAACTGAAAACATGATAGTTTAGGAAATTTTAGTTCTTTATTCATAGAAGAAGCAAGAAGATTGCATTTTTGTCAGCAGTTAGGAACCAGCCCAAAGCTACCTGTATGTGCTACCTCTGTAACACTTCACAAAAGTGTAAAAAAACAAATAGAAAACAACCAGGATCTCTTGACTTTTCCCTCTGGATGCTTCTGGATAATTCTGTTGTTTGCTCTCTCTTGTTACAAGACTGGCATAAACCCGGATCTAAGTCCAGAACGAAAAAAAGGATGTGAGAAATTTCCATAGCTCACAAAACCACGTCTTTGAGCTAGAAAGAACAGAATCAACACCTGTCCTGGCACTGGAGAGTGAGCAGAGCACACCTGGGGAAAGAATTACACAAGGCAGGGCCCTTGACCTGCTCTGGGGTCTGCTCCCAACAATAAACAATATTTGCTGTGCTGCTGTCAGGCAGTTCTGGTGGCACACCAATGGTGCTGCTGTAACTAATAGATATTAAAAACACGCAGTTACCTCACATTTATGGCTATGCACATAAATGTGTATTTTAATGGCCTATTACTTTGTATAGAGAACTATTTAATGAGGCCAGGATAAGGATGTATGCATGGCTAGGTTGTTTTAAAAAGACTTTATGTTATTGGCAAGCAAGGTCTCAAAAGCTATTGAAGGAATTCAGAAGATGTAGCAGAGGTTTCAGTGAACCCAGCAAAAAATGAGGAGAGCAGAGGCTTGAGGGAGCAAGCACAGATTAATTCCAGAAACACCAACTAAATAAACAAAGATCACCACTTACCAATCACTGATTGATAATGAATCCATGAAAGTAGGGCAGAAGCAGTTACAGAGCATAAGTGAAACATGTACAGAGTTCTGAAATACATTCTGCAGCTGCTGGTGAGAGAATAGACAGAACCAGCTCTTTACTTTCTGCAGGATTCCCATTAAATTAACTATTAGTGTGCCTTACTGCAGAACAGGGAGGGAAAGACTGATCATTTTGATAGCCTGGAATATTACAAAGTAAGTATTTATTACCACAAAAAGGAAATCAAAGTCTTTGCCTGTGTTAGCATAATCCTCCATCCTTGAAGCTGGGAATTCACATGCAAGAATATATTTATTTCCTTGTAAGGTTTCCAAAACATACTTTACAGAAGTGTTAAAACATTAGGGGAAATGAATCCTTATTCTTCTGACCTTTTGAAAGTAGATTACAGAATCCTGATCAAATCCCATTAGAATTATTTATCCACAAAGGCACTTCAGCACATCCAAAAATCAGGGTAAAGCACTCTAAAACTCTTTTGGTTTTGCTCTGCAAAGAGGTTTAACCATGACTAAGAGGAGTTTTGTAGCTATCCTTTCAGTATCTTTGGGACTTGCCAATTCATGTGCAGGAGCTCTTCAGGATCAACATATATTTTTAAAGATAAGACGTAGATGAAGTCTTTTATCTTTAAAGTCTGGGTAAAGAGGCTAAAGACTGCAAAAAAGACACAAAAGTATCTCACATTCAGAAATGATTTTATGAGTTCCATTTTAAATTAATGAAATCATTAAAAATCAATAATGAAGGAGCTGATAATTAGACAAGAGCTAGCTGTATATTGGACTGGGGTGTGTGCAGACATCTCAGGTGAGTGGGGAACATTAATGGCAACAGGCAGAGCTATTTGAGATATTGATGACAGCACACACATTAATATTTGGGATATTAATGGCACGCCCTGTGCACACCTGCCAAAGGATGGAATTGGACTCTGCTGGAACTAAGAAAGGAAAGGGATGTGTTAAATGCCTACCTGCATAAGATATACGTTCAATTTCCAGCTTGCTTCTTTTTCCTTTGTGGGGCTGTGTCTGCAGCCCATTTCCTCCAGGAGATCTCCTGCACCCCAGGGCTCTGTCCCAGCCTCACCCTATCCCCATCTGCCACCCTGCTGCTGCTCTTCGCTAAAAGATTTCTGTTTTCCCCCTACAACCCTTTTAAAAATACTCTTTATTTTACATTTGTGGTATAAAATCGATGCCTGATGTGAAATTTTCCTTAATGAATGTTTGCTGGAGTTGGACATCTGCCTGTTTGCAGAAGATCTCTAAACCCACAGCGAATCATTCCTGCAGCTCCCCCGTCTTACAGGCAGCTCGTATTTAATCTGTATGTTCTTTAAATGCAAAGCATGTTATATTTAGTGTTCAAACTGCAGCATTAGTAAACTGAGCCCTCATTTATGTGTGTGTGGGTGAGTTGGGTGTCTCACAGAGGATTCCAACAGATGCTTTAGCTTTAATGATATTTCTAATCATCTCACTTATGCCCCAAGGATATTTTCTTGTGCTTTATTCTCCTGTCATGATTTCTACTCATTACAGTAAAGTGTTATTTTAAATCTACTTTTTATATTTGAACTTGTTTCAGCATCAGCTCCTTAACAGCTTCTTTTTTTTTTTTTTTTTTTAAAGCACACACTTTCCTTGTGCTGTCTAATTCTAGGTACTGTCCTCAAAGGCACAGACAGAGTATAAAAACAATCACACAATTCAGCGGTGACTTGTAATCTTTAGTGGTGACATCAGTGGTGATTATTATTCACTTTCCTAGGAGAGAAATTCAGGAATAAATTCAGCTGAAGTCCAAGGCCAGGCTGGATGGGATAGTGGAAGGTGTCCCTGCCCATGGCAAGAGGTGGAACGAGATGGGTTTAAGGTTCTTTCCAGCTCAAACCTGCCTATGACTCTATGTTTCTATACATTTTTTAACTCCAAAGTTCCTTTTTACTGTCCATATTTTCCCCCGAGAAACTGCAGCCTTATAATCCTGTCTATTAAACAAGCCTATGCTCAAGATAATACACAAATTCAGATTATATGAAACATAAATAAATATATTTGTATCTTTATAGCAAGTAAATATGGTTTCAATTGTTCTATTTCATGCAAGCCAGATTTCTGAAAGAACATTTTCTTTTTTCTGTGTATATGAACGTGACACTTGTGGGAGGATCAATGGGACTCTTCTTGGTCTGTTTTCTCAGAAAGGAGAAAAAAAGAGGAAAATACTCAGATTCCTAGTGGAAAGTTTGATCCAGAAATAACACCTGGGAATGTCAGAATTCCTCCCCTGTGAAAGCTCACTTTACAGTCATGGAAACAATGATTTAGTGAGTATTTGTGAGGAAACAAGGGAGGGAAAAATAGGGGAGGGAGGAACATGAGAGTGTGAAAAGGAACCACATGCAAGGTAAGAAATCTGCCTTGGTCAGAATATTGATTCCCAGAAAAGTCAGATATTTATCTGCTAGGAAAAAGGGAATATAAAGCCATGGTAAAATTTAGGTTTTTTGCATAGGATCATGGAAAAAAAAGCAAGATGATCTTTCAGAACCCCGAGTTTCCCACAGGCTAAGAGCTGCTCAAAACTGCACTTCAAATTCCAGGCCTTACCTTGGCCAGACTCACGGAGAAGTAAAGCTGTAATTAAAATCTTGATCCATTATTTTGGGTGGACATTGATTCAGAGGAAGCAAAAAAACCAAGGTTTCTGATTAAAAACTTTAAATTTCATTGAAAAAAAATAATAAAAAGCCTCTGGCAGAAATAATTGGCAAAATAAATTTGAGAAGCAAAATTTGTCAGTTCCATTAGCTAAAAAAATTAATTAATTACCAGGAGGTATTGATTATCCAAAACTAATCACAAAAAACCCCTGAAAAACTCAAATGCTCCTACTAATTTGCAATCTGAAATTAATCACCCATAGCCATATGTCTATCTGACAGATTAAGTTTGGTGGAATTAAAGACCAGAGAATGTTTCCTAAATCATATTTTCAGTAATTGTATTTGAAAGGCAAGTGTTTGTATCCCATCAATAAACACAGCAATGGTATGGGACAGAATTAGAACTGATTAATTAATCTGAAATGGAAAAATACTGGCTTTGAAGAGTCCTAGAAAATTATCTCAGTATACATATGGATACTTTAAAAATAGTGTCATAAACAAAACAAAATTCTGTCAAAATAGATCAGGGTTCATCAAAAATAGTTATTTGCTTATGGGTTTTCCATTCACAGAAGAGTCTAAACAGGTGTAAAATTTTTACCTCTCAATAGGTGGTTTTGCCCAGATGGAATATTTTTGGGCATTTTTAGCTTTTTTAGAAGTTGATTTTTAAAAAAATAGTGGAATTAAAAAGGAAAAATTAATTTTCCCTCTATTTTCTCAAAACCTTTTCCAACTCTTTACTTTTACAATGATTTTGGATCTTCTGTTTCAGAACCATTCCGTTTGTCTTATGTCCTTTATTAAATCTTACTGATGTTTTGAAAGGGGAATTTTTTTGGAGTTCCTTCAAAGCCAGTATTTACCCCTTCTTTATTTCCTACTTCTACAATTTACCAAGATGAAGACTGCACACATGTAGATTTATGGTAAATACAAACAAACATTTTGGTTGGCAGCCGACTGTGTTTCAACCAAATACACTTAATTTGCATTTGCAGAGAATTTAATTTTATTTAGTAAAGGTTAGACTCCAATCTCTCTAAATCTTGATCTTGGATCTAACACAGACACTTTATCTCTGAAACATGGCAAATCCAGCATTGGGATTCTCCTTTTTTCGGGGGACTGAAGGGTTTGCCAGCCAGACTGACCTTTGGGAGTGGAGAAGGATCCCATGATGAATTTGTGTCCTTGGGGCACACAAACCTGTGCTCACACCTATAAATATTAGCTCTGATGCTTTGAAAGCCTCCTGCAGATATTTTATAAATTTCCAGTTGAATACTGGCCACAAAATCGTCATTTATGAAGTTGATTTATTTTAATTAAGAACATAAGTAATCCTGTGTCTCTTGAGATTTGCTGGAATGACTCAAGCATTTCTATTTATCTTATCATTTGGGGATTCAATATAATATTGAATCAAATTTTTTTTCATACTCAAGGTTTCTGCATCAGAAATCTACTGATTTAATGATTAGAGGACTTAAAGAAAGGATAACACATTGTTTTCTATTTTAACCAGCTATGAAGACTTGCGGAAGGTGTTCACATTTATTATGTTATGATTTATATAATCTGTACTGTATCCCCCTCACATCTGAACACGAATGGATGAACATCTTGATTTCAGCCTTTATTTGAAAATGACTCCAAGCATCCTAAAACTTATCCAGCCAAATTAATCTCTTTATATAAAGGATAATTCATCATTATTCATGAAAACCCTAAAGAGCAATCCTCTATAATTTGTACAGTAGAAGTCTCTGGTTGTCTTAAATCACGGGCAGCTATATCAGCAAGAGAGTGAATTTCAGCTTTCCCAACAGACTAAACATTCCAGTGCTCTTTAGGAAAAAATCATTACCCTTATGTGGGTCTGCACCTTGGAAGGACAAGCCGTAGTATCATAAATACATTGTGCAAAAACTTGCTATGATTAAGGCTCTATGCCTTTAATATCTCAAAATTCTAATTTGCTAATTGCATAATTCTAAAGAATAAAATTTGCCATCTGCTAGAAATGGAAGCCAAATTAGGAAAGCTAAAAAAAAAAATAAATTGTATTCTCTAACAATTCTGTGCCATGGAAATTCTAGCAGGAATATCTTTTATCTTCCTTTATACTCACTTTTCCCAGTGTGGTAGCCCATTACGTACATGAAGCAGCCTCATAACATTTGTTAAAATATCATTAAAATTTATGTTATTTATTCCATTCTAAAGGGGCAACAGTATCCCTGTGGAGCCCTCTGAGTTGTTTATTATAATAACGCTGTATATTTACAGATATGCAACAAGGAACACTGCTAAAAGGAGAACGATTAAAGAAGTAATTATCATAACATTTTAGAGTTTACCCTCAGAGCTGAAATTCTGTGACCATGACTTCACATTGTGTCCAAATTCCTCCGAATGGGGAGATCTTCAACAGGCAATGATGATCTTAGGGAAAAAACCACAAAAGGTTGGTGTTTCTCCTAAGCAGCAACCCCAAACACCCCCTGAACCAAACATGGATAAAAATGGACAAAAACCTCCTGGGAAACTCTGCAAAAAGGGCTCAGCTTCTCTTGCATGAAGAAATATCCACCCATTTGGACTTGGAATCAACTTGAGTTTTCATCCAAAGGCATTTTGGTGTTTTCCTGATAATTGTACATCTGCTGCCTGCAGAAGATAAATAGGGTGTCTCAAGCAAGCATTTAACCATCCAATTAATATAATTGTTGGACAATGAGGATCAAATTATTGGCAAAAATTAGCATATTGAATTCTAATAAGGCGAGAAACAAAGATATTCTAATAAGGCAAAATACCTAACGTTTATGTTTCTACTAAAGGAACTATATGGCATTTTCCAAACAACAACAACAACAAAAAAATAAGCTGCACAAAATTTTTGCGTTTTTTTTATATAAAGTAACATTTCTTCCTCCACTTATTTGGCAATAAGACTTTGAACATCATTGTGTTCTCCCAAGTCTATGCAATCTCTCAAAACTGACTGGTTTCTTTTATACTTCTATTAAACTCCTAAAGTGTCAAAGTCTATGGGAAAATATCTAAAATATTTTAAATGTTTAAAATAAATACAAGATGTTTTCAAGTTTCTGTGTCCATGGTAGAGGATTTGAAATTTAATTTAAATTCCCTTCCAACCCAAACAATTTAAAGTTAATTTAAATTCCCTTCCAACCCAAACAATTCCATGATTTTATGTAAAGAATCCACACTGTTCAGTGCAGCTCACCACGAGTCCTCCTCCTCAGCACGACTCTAGAAGGCATTACAGATGGAAACAAAGAGCCAAATGAAAAATCATTGTAACACAGAAAGTAAAAACAAAGGTTTAGATACAGAAAGACTTAACATCTTTAATCACTCATTTTTATTTTGCAAGACAAACCAGACATAATTTGAAATGGCTCAGTGAGCTGTAAAAAATTGACAGTAAATATATGGGAGAAGACTGAAAAAGCAATTATCTGAAACTAATTTGAGTTTATCAGGCAGAAATTAGACTTTTATGGGCAAAGTTAGAGTTTTGTATTAAAAATGATGCATTCAAATATATAAAATTTCAAGGGTAATATAGTTAAAACTTCCTTGGCAGATAACTGATTTTCTGTCTGCACAGCTCCTGCATTCTCAACAGTTTTATTCAAGAAGGAAACATTCTAAAATAACAGATAATAAAAATGACTGTAATACATAAAAAGGAGGAAAAAAGCTCTCTTTGGCTATCAAGAGACTTTGTGTCTGACTTGTGCAGCATTAGAGATGCCAAACTGCTGTTGCCAGACTGGAGAGGTTGGGCAGAGTTCACATCAGAGCTGCAGCTCCTGCAAGGCTGTTTTTGGAAAAGGTACATTAGCAGAAATGCCCTGTGCCTTTTGCTGATCCCAGAGAAGACTTTTTAAAGCAGTTTGCAGGGTTTTCTACATTTAAAAAAGTGAATAGATGCTACGCCAGGGCAAAAGTCTAATTATACCATGCAATTACATCAGAGTTTCTCTTCTTACATGTTAAAAGCACTAAGAAAATTGTATTTTGTTTCTCAAATTTTAAGAGCTCTCCTGTTTCACTGGAAGGTATCAATCCTGCAGTATTCCATGCAGTAATTACTCTTTAGTGGCCAAACACTTGTTTCTGTAATTTTCCAATAAAATAAGGGACTGTTTAGAATACCTTCACATCCAACATGGAATAATATCTATCAGGTTGCAAAACGGATATCCTGAAGGGTAGGAAATAGAAATGAGGTTACACTTCGAGCCTTTGAATTAACTATTGAATAACTGCCTCATTAATCACTTTTTATGGCATTAAATGCGCTGTGTGGAGAGCAAAGCATTCAAATGAACACTGGGCTGAATTTCCTTGTACAGGTAAGTTTAATTCTAGCATTTCCTCAGTTGTCAGTCATCAGCCTTGCTGTCTTTTTCATCATAATTTACCTGGGAACAATATACACAATGACTTCTATAATTATATTTTTCCTACAATAACTCTGAATGCTTCTGAGAGATTGTTTATTTCAGGAGGTAAGGATCAGAATCTTTCTGTAGGATCATTATGAAATCTTTTGTCTTGAAAAACTGTCTTCATTGCACAATTTAATTTACTTGATTAGATGCAAAAGACAATTGAAATTCAGCCAGTTCCCATGGCTGAAGCAACCAGAAAGAAGAAAAATTAATTCCTTGTATTTCAGTAGTCAACATATTTTAGGAAAAATGTGCATGGAATTCCCACATTCAGTGATTCAGTTCAACTGGGGTTTGTATTTACTGAGAAGACAGAATACCCCGAAAGGTTTGTGAACGATGTTTTACAAGCCAAAATTATTGTCAAAAAAAGAATATTTTACTTCATCTGTCCTTTACAACTTCCAGATTTTCCTCTAATCAGATGATCTAAATTCTTTGTCAGGTCAATTCCTTAAAAAACTTTACTGATAATATTCCATTGTCATGGAACAAGAAAGGTGAAGGTTTGCCACACCTCCTCTAGGTCAGAGTGTGTGTTTGAAATGACATAAGTGTCACGAGGATGTATTCCTTAACACAATTTATAGTTACTAAACCATAGTTTATAGCACAGCTCTGGGGTGTGGGGAGGGCAGAAAGATGATGGAGGAGAAATTCTTCTAAAAATGAATTTTGGGCATGTAAATGTTTTTAATAACCCAGATGTTTTGACAGCACTGCCCTCCACAAATGGTGGCAAGTGCTTCTTAAGGGTGTTTTCCCTCCCTGCCTGAGACATTGTTGTAAATGAGAATGGAGGTTATCTTCTGTCCCTGAAATTCTGAGCACATTGCTGCAAACAGGCTAAAGGAGGGGCTTTTTTCCTAATGTCTGTCCTTGATCATTCCCAGATTTGTCCCTAAAGGCACTTTCCGTCTTTTTTAGCCAAGCCTAATTCATTTTTTTTAAATTAAAATGATAATATTCCATCCATATTCGTTTGAGAAGGGCTTAGTCTTTACATTACCATTATGTGCTATCTTACATGTCTTTACATGATAATGATTTTGCTGTTACTCAATAACTATGCTAATTTCAAACACAGGAGGTGAGATTATCTCGCTCCCAACCCTTCCTTTCATGCCATTCCACCCTGAAACATGCAGCCTTTCTTCCCTTTTACATAAACATCATTACCAGGTCCTTTCCGCTGTCACAGCCTCCCATAATCTGTTTTTCTTTATGTACATAACGCTGATCCTTGTCATCCCTGGGTCTATGCAAGAGCAGCATAATCAGGAGCTCGCCACGAGATCATTGCATTCCTGTGTCAGTCTCAATTTTCGCTGAGCGCGGTTGCAAATCCCACACTCAACAATTACATTTACAGGTCATGCAGGTTGTTTCATTCTTTCCATTTTTCAGACTGCCACGAGCCGATAAATAAATAAAAAAGTAAATGAACACCTGACCAAGCGATGAAAGTACAAGCATTTATAACACAATAACTACAAAGAGCTCCCTTGGTTTGTACAGCTGTTGCTGTATTTCTGTGTGACAGGGGATCTCACCAATCCCTGCAAATATCTCCAAGGGCTGCCAGAGGATGTTCCAGGCTCTGTTCTGTGGTGCAGTGAATAGCCATAAACTAAAACAAGGAATTCCACCTCAACACGAGGAAGAAGTTTCCATGGAGAGGACAGAGCCCTGGAACAGCTGCTCATGGAGGTCATGGAGTGTCCCTGTCTGGAGACATCCCAAACACACCTGGATGTGTTACTGTGTCACCTGCTCCAGGTGACCCTGCCTTGGTGTTTGGATGATCTCCAGAGGTCTCTTCCAACCCTGACTCTTCTGTGATTCTGTATCACAAAAACCTTTTTTTTCCTTATTTTGAATTAAGTTTATGCTAAGTTTAATGGGGCTTGCTAAATCTGACATATCCCATCTAGACACCACAGTGATAGATACATTAGATATACCAAAATAGATATATTAGACAGGCAGAATTAGCACTGTATGTGCTAAGGTTGATTGATTACTTGATGAGTATTATATTCCCTTTACTGTTCTCTAAACCCCAGCTTTATTAACTCCAACCAATTTTCTCCAACTCTTCAATTTGTAGAGCTAATTGTGCCTCATTGCAGCTTCCTCCATTTAACTGATGAAGACTTAAGAGACATAAGACTTCCACAGATAGAAGTTGACTATATACATAAAAAGCAGATTTTTATAAACTGAAACTTTTAAAAACATGTTTGTATATTAATTGAAATGTTTATGTACAGGCAAATGCCTGTATATTAATATTTAATAAATCTAATTCTAGATTTTACTTTTCCTTAAAGCAAAATGTGAATTTTGGTTGAGTACAATTTCATGCTATTCCATAAAATCTTTACAATTTTTCTTTATTAACTAAAGAAAGGTAAAGAGATATTTGTGTTGTCTTCATTGTTTCTGAATTAAATTTATAGCACTAAAGTCTATACTTGTGATTTATAGAGGAGAGTGTCTTTTCTCCTGCTCAGAGCATTGATTTTCTATACCAATTTAAAGGAGGCACTGCATCTATAGAACAGGGAATGAATAACATCTTCATAGGCAGAAAGGCACTCTAAACAAACATTTGCAAGAATTGATCTCACCTTTGTTTTGCCCTCTGTCTTGGGAATCGTGTTGTGCAGGTTGTTATTAGTATTAATCTCATTTTCATGGCAATACGTTTGTTCTCTATCCAGATAAAAAAAAAATCAAAATTAATTTGATATTACAGTGGAATCTTGCATAAGTTTATCATTTAAAGTAATACTGACCACTTAGCATTTCATTCAAAAGTTCTGTTTAGCAATATCAGAGGTATTAAACAGTTTGGAACAGGAGCTGGTCTTTGGAAACCAATCACATCATTATTACAGGGCACAAAATTGATTGCTAAAAGTTATTGTAGTATTGTGTGAAGCAATAGTTGTTTTCACAATTAAAACCATATTTGTTGTGGGAATTTTAAGACAGACGTTATTTATCATGTATTTTAGTTACAGCAAGTCAGAGTGAAGCTATGTTGGCTGTAAATTCAGCATTTGTTATTTATTTATGGTTTCATTTGACATGATAATCAATTTTTCTTTATTTGTTGAGGGTTTTTTTAGCAGAAAATACACTGTCATAATTCCATTTTATTTTGTCACCGTAAGTGAGCTTCCACAAGAAGCGCTCCACTGTTAAATAACCCTCTCAAGCTGCAATGGCAGCATAATTAGGTCTCTGCGGACTTATTCTGAAACCATTTAGTGCAAAGGCGTAATCTCCTGTCATGACACAATAATGTGGTCTCCACGGGCCAGCTCAGAGCTTGCTTTGACTCTGCAATGGCAATGAAATCACTTCATGGGAGAGCTGCATGGATTCCGCCCCTGTTTGCACCTCCCACCATCCCAGGCTGCTCCTGCCACATCCGACCTGCCCTTGGACACTGCCAGGGATGGAACAGCCACAGCTCATGAACAGGATGAATATCACCCACATATCCTCTTTCTCTTGTACCCAAGTAATATTCATTATTCTCAACATTAATAAAAGAGATTTATTAAAAATTATCGCAAACTCAAATTTTCATTAAAATAGTTCTTATCTCATCTGCGCTAAAAGCGGCCTTTGTTTTATTATGCTGTGTTTAATTTTTCAGAACTTCAGGAAGGATTTAGTGCGAGTGTTTTAATTGTTTAGCACAGATGCAAGAAGCGGGGTGGCTTCAAGTCAGCAAAACGGAATGCTGAAGTACCTTGTTGAAAATGGAAACAAATTAATTTTACAACAGCAAACTGAAAAATAAAATCTCTGCAACATAAAGGAAAATTTTTTTATCACAAATACCTAACAGCTCCTTCTGATTTACCTTGAACACATTTTTATTACTTTAATTGGAAAACAACTAAAAACCTGTCTTACAATAAAGTTATGCAAATATTCAGCTTTCTTCAAATGGCCTCAGGAAGGAAAGAATAAATTTCGGAATAAAATCCTTTCCAGGCTATTTCCTATGATGCAATAACAAGGAGGATAGTCTGAAAATTAGTGTGTCATTACCATGAGGGGCTCATGGGTTGCAGAATTATTGTCCCATAAGACACGTGAAAATCATAAATGTTACCTGAATGTGTGCCTTTTCTGTGATTACTTGAAAAGACAGCAAGAAGAATTGAAGAGGAAGATTTCCATAATGGGGATACGTGTTCTGACCCTCACCAGCACAAGTCTTGACGATGGTAACTCAAGAGGACAAATGAAAACCATCTGCTCCCACAAGGGATGAGGGAATCACAGAGTCAGATGGAAGCTCTGTACCTCAATGGACATCTTGAAGAAATTGTCCCTCACCTTTCACTAGGCACAATAAATAAATTGATCTGGAGCTAGAAATACAAAATAGATTTTTTCACCCAACAAGTTGGAAGCTATGTTTAAAACATGGGATATAATACAGACACGAATAAAGCTGTGTGTTAATCACTGTATAGAATATCAGCCACGGAAGTGCTGTCAGTTTTTGGGACAAACAAGTATTATAGTTATGCGACATCCAGTAAATGTAAGGGATCTCAGAGATATCTCATAAGAGAAACTGTGAATATTGTCACTAGAGACATTTGGCATATTCACATTTATAACTCATTTTTTGTTGTGGTTTAATTGCTGTAAGGAAGGCTACACATCTCTGTCACACAGCTCCTCCATATTCTTCGACTTTGAAGGACTTCTTTCTCCAAATGCTCTCACAAACCCTTTAAACAAAAATCTGCAGATTGCCCCTTCCTGTCAAAGGTTTATTCTTTCCTTTCCAACATTATAAGGTGTCCAGTCTGTCAACAGACTGAGCACTGAGCTATCCTCTGCCTCATTCACCAGGAATATTTTAAGAAAGATAAATTTCCAGCCTATTGCTCTGTTCACATCATTAACCTCTTGGCCTCAGCTTACAATAATTTATTTTATTTACCAAAACTATTTTTTGTTTGCTTTCAAGTCCAAGGTCACCTCCCTGTTGTGCCAAACCCTTTGTGGATACGGTTATTCCTCACTCACTGAATCCACTCCATCCCTACATTTCCAACCAAACGCAGTCAGACATTTTCACATGGAGTTTGCTCTGGGTGTTTCTAAGGGACTGATGCAGACAATTCTGATGATTTCCCCTTTATTCTTCCCTTGCTGTGCAAAAAACCTGTCAACAATTAGGCTGCTGCTTTCCATTTACATCTACCCACTGGAAAGCTGTGGAGCAGACACAGGTGTGCAGAATAGGAAATACTGACCACAAGAACATCTGGTTAAATGTTAGGATTTTAACTTTTTTTTTCCTACCAGGAGTGCGTCCAAACACTGTCATGTGAACCACAGACGCTGAGGAATTGCCATCCCTCAAGACATAAAAACTTGCTGGAGGAACCTGTCCCAGTCTGCTCTGCTGCGAGGGTGTGAGGGGCAGCAGGGGCTGGAAAAGGTGACCACCAGAGTGCCTTCAGAACTGGAATTAAAGTGATATTCTGCTGATACAAAAAAAAAATTAAATTGAAGTGATGAGTGCCATAAATGCGTGTGTTACAAAGTGTAATGAATACAAAATTATTGGACAAAGGCCCATAATATGATTGCTTTTATACACCAGTTTTATTTTCACTTATATACTGCTCACATTATGGGCTGTAACTTTCCCCTGCATACTGCCAGAGCATGGACTATTTTTTCATAATTTTCTTTTGGATCATCAGTTTTCCCTCACGCACAAAATGCAAGCAAATACCTTTACAGCTTTACAACAAAAGAAATTATTCTGGATATACCAGAACAGAGCATACCTATTATATCTTTTGTGCCTTTGATTCAGTGCCGTAAGTGTACATTTCATGAAAATAAATAGTATTTACTATGATGTAAATTGAGAAGATATTTCCTAGGCATGGTATGAACAAGAGCCAGAAGTCTTCCACTTTTATGCACCTTTAAAATTTCTTTTTATATCAGCACGTTTCTCATTCTGGCCATCTCTGACAGGTTTCAAATTATAATGTTCTTTTTTTATATTCTCAACACAGCAATCAAATCTTTAGACCTTGAGGAGAAGGAGGAAATTAAGGCCATTAACATGTTAGAGAATTGTTTGATTTACTCATTATAAATTATTCTGAATCTGAGCAGCTCATAAGACATGCCCAAAGGGAAGACAAATTTTGATTGGCAGTGTCAAAAAAGTCAAGGACACAGAGAGGTTTTGTTAATAATTACTAAGTGCCATTAAGAAATGCTGTGTGCTATCTCTCCAAAATCATGGTGATTCTGATCCAGAATGTCTCAGCTATCAAACATAGTAAGACCTGAATTTATAATTAAAAGACAGATTAAGAATATATGCTGCAATCATTCCCTTAATAACTGGAAAGATGAAAACACTTAAAAAGCTGATCAAGCTGGAAAACAAATTTGAAGACAGCAAAATCCCTCAGACAGGAGTTTGGAGGTGACTATGCAGGGAGCCTTCTGTGCCATGGTTTCCCAAACCTCCACCTTGTTCCTCACAATATCCACAACTTTACTTCAATTATCAAAACTCTTTGTGACAAACAGAAGTTCCATCAGCCAATGGGACCTGTTCAGAACCCCTCCTCTACCCTGTCCCCCTTGTTTTGGGATTATCAGCACAAACCCTCTAGAACTGTCCTGTGCCGAGCACGGCAGCTCCGCAGCCTGACTGTGACCATTAAACGTGGGAACTTCCAGAAAAATGCTTCCTGGTACAAGCAAATTGTGCAAAACCTCGGTTTTAAGGAAAGCAAGAGCCACAAGATCCTAGGAAAAGGAGGGAAGAACAATTTTAGCATCCCTCCACCTGAAGCAAATCAACAAACTTACCTGGAAAAACAGGCGATAAACATTGAAGATGGAACTACGCAAATTTAGCTTTCACTAAAAAAATTTGGACTTTTTCAGGTTTTGAAAGAGGTTCTGTCCTTTCTGTACCAAGCAGAGGTAAGAGCCCAGATGAAACAGGAGTCCTGTGCCTCTGGATTGGTGTGTGATGCACTCCTGAATCCCTGATTTGGGGTTTGTTCTTCTTCCTTAGGTACTTAATATACAAACTGTAAGCATTACCTATTAGAGAAAACAGGAAAAAGAGCTCCTCAAAGCACTGCTCCTCTCACTGGTATTACAAAACTCTTCACTCCAATGAAGAGGGAACATGGGTGTGCATTTTAATAACACTTTTTTAATTACTTGTACAAACCATAGTAGGGCAGCCAGACAGAAACTCAGGGATGGAATTTTTTTGCGTGTCATCCTATCCCATCCCCCTTGCAGGCAATTTTCCCCTCTAGCAGCTTTAAAGCCCTGCTTAGTTTCTGAAGCCACCTTGATGTGTGTCTGTCGTTGTTAAATAAATAAGGCAGCCCGGCTGCCCCCTGGGCACGGCACAATGGCTCGGTGACATCCTGTGAACAACTGAGGGCTGGCACAGGGCTCTCTTCTCATTTTCAGCAATGGAAGTTCAGTGCTCTGTTAGAATTAAATGCACTTTACAGGGGGTTTCCTATGGACAGAAATTTATAAAGCCAAGAAAGATCAAAATTTTCTTCTGGCACTAAAAAATATTTTTAATTTGTATTAAAATAACGATGTTCTTTACCAGCTGGAGCTGTGTTATTGCAGACCACTAAAATTACAGAGTAGCTGCAACTACTGCATCAAGTTTTTTGTTGTTTCATTTTTACAAGATCACAGATAATTAACATTTTATTTTGAAAGCATTTTTTCTAAAAAAAAAAATCCAGTAACCATTAATTTTTCATGTACTGAGATAAGGATTTGTCTTTGATATCATTATTACAGACACTGCATGTCTGTAAATTTGAAGTGATAGGACAGCAAATACCTTCAGAAGGACAGACACCGCCTTTGAAGTCAGTACATATATGGTTTAACATAAATGTAATTTCACAGCAAACTGCCTTTTATTGTTCGCTGTTGTTTTGTCCTGACACTCAATGTCTTGTAAAAAACATTCTGAACTTTGATATAAATAAATAATGCAATACTTTCCTTTAAACTCTTTGAAAACAAGCTAAATGGAGACAGGCAAGAGGGATAATGAACACATTCCCCTGTGCACAGACCTGCATGAATTCCAGTGTCCAGCATGCTCTGAGAAGCACCACATCTGATGGCCAGGCTATTTAAAGTTATGGAGCAGATTTCCAGCTCTTTTAAAGGCTGTAGTGCAGCAATTTTTCTTTATCTGAACACTTTTTGTAGGTCATATTCTGTTCTACCATGAGCAAAAATTGCCATCATGTTGGTTTTGAAATGTTGGGATTTTTTTTTTTTTCCCTGGCTTTAAGGCCTGTAAAAGTAGCAATTTTAGCAGTTAATATGGAACAAGAGAAATTATATTCTTAACCATCTCTCAATAAGCTTTCAATTTTATTCTTTGGATAGAGAGAGGCATGTCTGCCTCCAAAGTCTGCAAGCCTGGAAACCAAAGAGGGAGCCCACTGCCACAAAACAGAGAGAAAATCTGGCTAGCAAAAAAAGAAAATCACAATTAAGATTATGCTTCCCTAAGGCAAGACAGCCTTTTGTCATCAAATGAAACACAGACAGCACCATGTAACTGACCTAAGAGTGCTGGCTCATTAAAAACCTGCATATTTATGGTATTTATGATGGAGCGATTACTGCAGAAGTGTAAGGAATATAACACATTTCTATCTGTAAGTGTTAAGGACTACATCATTTCTACAGCAGCCATGCTTGCAGAAATGCAATCTGGGACAGCATTGCCAGGATCCAACATTCAGGAAAGAAAAACAAAAGGATTGTGCATGTACCCCTCAGTAAGCCCTGAATTCAGACTGAAGTTGGCCATATGATCATGAATATTGAACTAAAAGAAAGTAAGTCTGAGTTTAAGAGCAAAACAAGGACATGAAAGGCAGAAGATGAAGCTGTGGATGAAGTTCCCAGAGAAGCTGTGGCTGCCCCTGGATCCCTGGAAGTGTCCAAGGCCAGGCTGGACAGGGCTTGGATCAGCCTGGGATGGTGCAAGGTGTCCCTGCCATGGCAGGGGTGGCTCTGGAGGAGCTCTAAGGTCCCTTCCAACACAAACCATTCTGCAATTGTGTGGAAGGGAAGATACATCAGACTAAAGACACATGGTGTACAGTGGGAATGCGGCAGAACCTGTCTATCCATTTTCTCCTCAGAAATCCAGGGAAAATTCTGATTGATTGGGTTCTTTTTGGGTAAAGCAGGTCACACTTTTCACATGTGCTGAACTTCAGAGTTCTCATCAGTACAAAGGGAGAGGGCACAATTCTTCAATGAGAATGAGGAGCAAGATCCTCTGCGTGCCCTATCACAGTCCTACCCAATCCCAATGCCTGAAAAAACACAGTTTTCCTTTTCATTATCACTCACCTTTGCCTTGACTGGGAGGTAACAAACAAACCTATTCTGACTCCAACAGCGAAAGCTGCTTTCCAACGAAGATAATGAAACTCCCAAAACGTGAAAGTTCAGCTTCCTTCTGGTTCCCATTAAACGCTCACAAAATCTTAACAGAAGGGTGGAATTCTCTTCCTTTTGCTGATAGTTTTGCGTTGCGGGGCCAGCTCAGCCTCCAGTGCAGTGATACCTGACTCACAGAACGCCAGCCACGCGGGAATGGGGGCCAAAGCTGGGGGCAGTTGATGAAACATGACAAGCATAAAAAATTAAATGAAAGAAAGCATTTCCTTTGATTTGATAGCTGTGATCAGCTTGACATGGAGTTGGTTGTCTACATTTCTGGCTAACTTGAGGGTGGAAATGTTGGTAAGTCAGGAATATTTCCAAATTTTTGAAGAAGTAATAGTTCTATTCCAACATATTTCATTGAGAAAACAATCAGTAACAAGACACTGCTTGCAAAAATATTTCCCACTTGGGTGTCACAACTGATTACTCATCCTATTACATTATTTTTATTTTCTCCAATGAATTTTCTATCAGATAAGGCCAAGGAATATGCATATTTTCTACCATAACAGCTTTAACTAAAACCTTATTTGGTTTTCTTAATGTCTTTTATAAATATATTTTCTCAGCAGATGCAGAGATTAATTTTCAAGCCTGCAGCAAATCATGTGAATATTGTACCTATTACACCAACTTAAAGTGCAAAACTTTACAAGGATAACAAAGCCAGCAAGGATTATTATATTTTTATCCCTGTTGTGTTGTGAATTATTTAAATTTAAGAGATTTTGCTAATAGCTTAGATAAATATTTAACACTTCTGATTTTCTGTTTAGACATTCTTCTAAATATAATACAAAAATGGCAAATAATATAGCATCTTGTGCAATTACGACCTATTTCACTAAGATGAATATTCCAAAACCAAGCCTCTTTCATATTACTTTTGGAGATAAATATTGGAAGCTTAGACAGAGAATCCTGTAGGACAGAATTACCAACTCCTTCTCTCACTTGATCATATATCTTTATTTATTTGCACCTTTAAACTAAAAGTCAGTAATCAAGCACTTCATATAGGTTTATAGCAGAAGGTTTGCTAGAATCTCCCCCTCTCCATTTATTGAGGATTTCTCTTTTAAAAACCTCTATTGAGTAAAGGCAGAACTAGGAGCAAAAGGATTTATTGAGAATATTCTGTTTAAAAACGCTGGTTGAGTAAAGGTTAAGACTAGAACTAGGAAACTATAAAAGCAGAGAGCTGTGCTTTTAATAAATATATTAATCTGAACTAAATGTTGCAAGCCAGAATCTCCCCCTGGTTTCAGCTGATGCCACTTTTGAGCAGCAAATGTTGATAAACACGTCCAGCTTGTGATCAACCTGACAAAATACAAGGTCTTACCTGCAAAGAGCCAAAGATTCCACCAACTTCTGTTGCTGCTGTAAACATTTAACAGCTTTCAGAAATATTCCTATATTTTTGCTCTCATCAAAAGTTCTCGTTCTGCAGAGCCCTGGTTTCATGAGGGCTGATAATCAAAGCACCCAATTCATACCTTTTATATTTCTGTTCCGATGATATGAGAAATTTCTGAAGAGTTATTTTTCTTCTTCTGTAGGAACACCATTTCCCCTGCACCCAGGTAAATAGCCATAGATCTAAAATAGGCAATGGAATTTTTATGTCCTAAAAGACTTATCTGAAAGAGGAATACAGTTTTCAATCTTCAGAACCAGACATAAACCTGTTTTCAAATGTTACATTTTTATATACTTGACAATTTATCCTTATAAATGATGTATCTACTTCCAAAAAGTGACAGAATTCTGTAATGTAAAAGAAGAGTTTCAGTTTAATGAGCTGTACTTTCTATCTACCATTTATATAACACATCGATGAAAAACCTTCACTGAACATTATCATGTTAAAGAATGGAAATAATACCTTAGAATGATGTCACGAGTAATTTTAATTTCAACTGCCTTTGGAGTGCCTGAAAAAGCAGAAAAAAAAAGAAAAAAAGACAGAAATATTAAGTACAACTGGTGGAGAACCATGCAAGATATAATGAAATCTTTCATCCATGAATTTCAATAAAGATTTTTACAGTTTCGGTATCTAATGGAATTTATTTCTGATACATAAATGATGTTGGCTTTCTCAATGATAATCCCACTTATAGCTAATAAATTCTGGATATTGACTCTGTTTAGACCCCCAAATAAATAAATAAATAAATAGAAATACAGGGTTATTGTATATCTGAAAACTTTCAATGAAAAAACAGCAACCAGACTTACTAAGGTACAGTAAGATATGTGATTACACAAAAATAATATTATTTTAACAGGGAACTTAGATGTGAGAAATTAACACTAGAAACTAAAAGAGTTAAAACAGTCCCCCAAAATGGTAATTTTTTTAGAGATCTAGACAGTAGATATATGTAAAAACAATTATGATCAGCTAACAAAATGAATCAAATATATTTCTTAACTTGTAATGAAGGTAAATATTTCATATTTTGATGTAAATGTTTTTCCAGCTAGAGGTTCTCAACTATAAAATATGTTACATATATTAGAGAGCTTTACACATTAAAATAAATTAAAAGGGACTATAGAATTGGTTTAAATTTCTACTACTTTCAAATTTCTTCTACTTTCTGTACTCCCAGAGACACAACTGTATCTGTCCTCAAAAAAAGCACCCCAAGAGTCTCCAAATCTTGTTTCAAATTAACCCCCTAAAGTTTCTGTTTAGCAAATTCACAGCTGTGGGTTTTAATTTCAATGCAACAGTGTCTAATTCTCATTTGCTTTCCTTTTCAGGGTGTCTGTTTACATTTCCTGCCTCAAGAGGCTCCACACCAAACTGTTGAGCTTTCCAAAGGACATTGGTACTACAGAAGAACCAAACCCTTCCAGAAGAAAAGGAGAAATGTCCAGTCAGAGGTTTTCCATGGCCAAGTTTGCAATGGATTTATTCCATTATAAATGACTCCATGCTTTGACAGGAAGGGGCAGTGATGCAGCTCGAGCTGTCCCAAGGAGAGAATGACTGCAGGGCAAAGCAGCCTAATCAGTGCAACATTATGTTAAATTTTATTAGTCAAAACTGATATCCTGTGTGTGCAGCTTGGGAGTGATGAGGAAAAGAAAAGATTTGTTGAAAGCTCCTGCAAGGGCAGGTCACATTTTAATACTTTAATGGGCAAATACTGCATAATGTTTCCTCATACACTTCTCTTTGTAAACTCTATGCTGACCTTCGAAACTGAAGACGGATCAATAGCATTTTATAAGACTATAAAACTGTATGAAACACTAAGTCAATACTGTATTTTTATCACGCTTGTAATATAATGCAGTTCTGTACATCAAATAATCCTGAGAGTACCAGGGAAGGCTAGAAATTTTGTTTAAAGATATTCACTCAGCCAAGCACTGGCCAACGCCAAATTTGCTGAATGCCAAAAATTTTCATCAAGCCAAAGACAGCTTAGTGTCTAAAAACCCCCCCTGAACACAAAGGATCAAGCTAATGCAAGCTCAAATTGTCCAAATCCAACTGTGTGACATTTTGGATGTATGTTTTTGTCTAACTCTCAATTTTCACATGAACGAAAAGTACCTTAATTCCTGAGTAGGTTCTACAGAGAAGGTTTACCATAAGTAGTGTTTTCTTTGCTCTTGCATCACAGTTTTTGATTTGCAGAAGTTCATTGTGTTTTTATAAAACACACATAAACACAAATGGACATTAATACATAAATATGACTTGAAGAAAACCCTAACAGCAAAGCAGAAGAAAAGAGAAAGAGGAGCACAAGATTATTTGTCTTATCTTGAAAGAAAAAATAAAGAGAAATAAGTAGCTGTGATTAGAATTTGTATTCATTTCTGAAAAGCTCTCGCATTCCAGGTGCAAGCATGAACAAAACCCGTTCGGATCAGAACATCTGTATGACCTTTCCATCAGCAGGAATGCAATTAAGCCAACTCTAAACTCCCATAATGAAAGATCTCTCCACCTCTGTGGCAGACCCAGGTTTCCCTGGGCCCAGGATCCAAATCTTCAGTCCTGAATCCATTCCAGCATTGGCTTTGTCCCAGGGAGCCAGATATGGAAACAGGGGAGCCTTGGTGACACATCTTTAATCAGAACGGTTTTGCTCTGCTGGCCAAGGCATTCATCTCCCCAGTTGTGAGCTGCTCCCCATCCTTTCTGCAATTAACTCAGCCCTGCAAGTTGGAGGGATAATGCTCAGCTTCAAGGGCAAAACTATTTTATTGCCCCTCAGCATGAGAAATCTGTACACATGAAATGTATCCCTTGTAAGAGAAATCCCCACACGCGCCACCTCTAAAGAGAAAAGGATTTCTTCTGTTCAAATAAAGCTGCAAAGGCAATCTCCAAACAAACATTCAGTTGGATCAATAGCTAGAAATTGAATAGAACAATGTCTCCTGCTGCTTTATAGAATTTTCAAAAGATTTGAACCACGCAAACCCAACTTTTCAAGTTCCACCACTGGGATTTATTGTCTTGTTTTCTGAGTCTAAGAAAATAACCCAACAAAAAACAGATTCACATACTAAAACTTAAAAAAAAAAAAAAAAAAAAAAAAAAGTGCTGTATGGTCAAAAAATATCAGGAGTCTAAACTGATGCCTAGAAAAGCAAGGGCTTTCCAAGTTAGGCTCAGGTGGTTTTGTTTACCTTGGAGAACTTCAGAGCTGTAAAGAGGTTTTAGACATCTTTCTTTTTAATGCCCAAGTGCAGCAGATATAATTCACCTTTACTGAATAACAGACCTTTAAAAATGAAAGTGAACAGGTACGTATCCATGAGAAAAGCAAACATTTGCTCCATTACATGGAAAGAAACATCATGAAGAAAAAGACATAGAATTGTAATTCATACCAAAAAACCCAACCAAAAAAAAAAAAAGAAAAGAACACCTCTTTTGAATGCTCTGTTTTTCCTCATCCAGCATTGTGTACCTGTCTAGAATTCTGCTGTACACTTCTTTTTCATCTTCCTAATCCATGTTGTCAACCAATTTGCCTCCAAGGAGCACCAATCCTGCATCCACAGTCGGTATAACTTCAGTATTCTGAAAGAAAGGGACATGAAGTTTGTCTTCATCAACTCTTCATCATCATGGGCAGTCTCAGAGAAAGAGAGTGGGAAATGTTACTTCTTTTGAAAAAGCTGGGGTTTTTTTAATAACAAAGGATAAAAGAATGAAAGATTCAATACTTTTTAATACTCTAGGAGAAAGTCATTCAGACAACAGGACCATGCACAGAATTTCCTCATCTAGATCTGATACAGGATCGCAGTCTCAGATACAATCGCTTACCAGTCATGGCTTGGAGACTCTAAATTCTCACCAGCTCAAACATCTACTACTGAAGTACTGACTTGGTTGAAGAAATGAGTAGGAAAAAACAGACCATTTTGAAGAATAAAGAGAAGTGTCAGGTTGGGATTATTACATTTAATTTATTTTAAAATGACAATGCCATTTTTCCCCCTTTCACATATAATTTTTTTTCTCTCTCTCTCTCTTTTTTTTTTTTTTTTCCCTGTTCCTTAAATCTAAACCCAAACAAAGGAAATGTTTTTGTTTCCAGTAACAGGTTTGGGTTTTGTCTGGTTTCTTTTTCTCACACAGTTTAATTTACATTATATTTGTAATCACTGCAAAAAGCTCAGAAACATAATTTCTTGTTTGTTTTTTTTCTTTAAATGACTCAGGGGAGATTCTGCATTTTTTAGAAGATGTGAACAAATAAGTCGTCAGAAAACATGTCAAACTTGAAAGTCTCGGGCTCCAACTGTGGAAATAAGTACAACGTACTCTTGTCTCTTATAATTAGGTCTATTGATTTATGTGTTTTGTTTTGCTTGCGTTTCACATGGGTATAAACAGATGAGAAAGTAGCAAGGGGAAATAAAAAGAAAGCAAATAAAGCGGTTTAGCATAAATAAAGTACCAAGAAGAAATGAAATTCATTATTATGCTGTAATATAACCTAATCTAGTCTTATTTATTTGTAGCTTGTTTTACCTGAGCTGTTACTCTTTAAAGACTTTCCAGTTTGAGTTCATTCAAGGATAACTATCAGATGCTCTGAGACTTAGGCCAACTTTTGTAAATATTCCTCAAAATAATAGATTTTCGTACAGTACACAAGAAAAAACCCCAAAAACCTACAAAGCTATTTAAATGGCCATCAATATTTTGTTCTTAATACCCTTTTAAAATCAAATGTAACATACTACCTAACTTCTGACTTCTCAAAATATAACAGAATTATTTGTAAGGTGAATGACAGATAGCTGGAATTGAATTGACTTCTATAAGCAGAGCTCTCGTCCCTTGGTACGTATATATGAAAATGGAGTGCACTTATGAATGTCAGGCTCTGCTTTCTTCCAGAACTACACACTTTTTTTTCTGGAAGTAAAATCAATACAATAAATCAATACCTTTCCAAAGTACACAGCCGCAACAGCAAGGCATTACTGTCTTCAAGTTGCAGCACAATGATTTGAAAATATTCTTAAACTTTCATTTCAGAAATAAAATATGAGTTTTCCACTGCTACTTTTTTTTTTTACATTTAAGGGACTATTTATATAAGCCTTCCTCTAGCACATCAAACCTCAGAGATCTGATAATGTTGGAGTACAGTCACCAAAATAATAACAACAAATTTCCATTTCCACTTTGCTCCAGCAAAGTTCCTTACCTATTAGTCTGGAAATGCAGCATACTATCTCATTCTTCAATTCTTAATTTAGGACTGGAAATTTTACTTTTTAGCTCCTTCAATCTCTAATTAACACACTCATTCCATGATGACAGACTCTGAATATTTTTAGTCATTCCTGCTACAATCTTCTAGGCACTACAGCTGTGTAGAGCATATATTTCCTCATTAAGGCCGTGGCGATACAACTAACATTTAAACGTGTGAATATGTAATTCATGAGTACAGGGATTAGTTATCTGGCTGAAATCTCATGAATACATATGAAAACAGTGATTACCTAAAAAGATCCTTTGCGGGTTTGTAATGTAAATGTGTACGTTCACAAATTACTTGGAATGATATGAAATAGAGCTGGTTCCCTCGAGAGGCAAAGTTGCTGTTCCATAAATTGTTTCAGGACTGTGTTTATTATCACTTTTTTTTAGAGGAGTGGATGATTCTCTATCAAAACTTGATAAACATTCATTATAGCTGCATCTATTACACCAGCAAAAGTGTATCTAATATTTCTACATGACATTTATATTCCAGGAGTTTACTCTGTCAAATGAAAAACCCATTTCAACAAAGCAGGTAAAAAAAACTTTCCAGAGCCTAAATCCCTTACCTTGTAACATGTATAAAGCACCTTCTATAGAATGCTCCTGCTTACCATAATTAAAATTTAACTTGTAAAATATGGACAGCTGCAACCATATGCAGAAATGATTATTTAGATTGCACATTGTGAGCGGATTTTGTCTGGTAAATACGAGATGTGACTAAAATATTGAGCCCAAACTACAGAGGAGTTTCAAGAAAAAAAGATGAAGTCAAGATGATCCAAACCAGAGGACAAGAAATACCCAGAAATGTTGACTGTAATTTTCTGCCAAAGTACCATCACCTAACAGCACTGATGGCCTAAATGGATCACAAATGTATTAAAACGATTAATGTTCATTTATTTTGTGCTCCTCACTCCAAAACTGACAGCAGGTTTGGTTGCATAAATGCAGCAGCTTCAGGTAAGAAAATGGGACGTATACAATATTCTCTCATAATAACGTAACAGGATATCTCAGGTTGGTAGAACTGTCAGCTGCTCAAATTACATATAAATTACCTCTTTCCAAATATTTGACAGAAATATACCTTTGAAATGTTTTTGCAGTCAACACTCCAACAACAATTTGAGGTAAAATTGCAGTTGAATGAAATTCTCTCACAGTTTTAAGTGAAAAGAAGAAATTGGACAGTAAGTGGTTGCTCAGGACTCTCAGCCAAAGTTTTCTGCTAGGATACATGGGATTACACTTACATTTATTTCCCCATGAGTCTCTGCTTTATTTGTGACTGCAACCAAAATATGTACGCAAAGGATTAAAAATGTTTTTCAAGGTTAGTGCAGAAATTGGAGTTTGTCAGAAGATGGTGCTGTTAGGCTGTTTTTATCTAAGAAAATTAATTTTAATTACAAAAACAAGTTTAATCTGTGTGGAGACCCAAAATTGTTGATTGGTTTAAAACATGAACATTTTTAACAAATAAATAATTTTGCATTTGTTAAGACAGAGCTTTGACCTTGAACTACTTCACTAAGTGTGTACTGATGACCTTGTGAAATCTTGTCTCAATGGGATTGAGTTTTGTTTCTGACAAAATAAATAGAGTTCAAGTGCAGAATTATTCTCTCCAAACCTAGGATAGCATGCATAACTTCAGATATCATAATTTTTCTGCAATTATTGTATATATCATTGGTAGGTTTATTAATAATTTCATATTAGCAGTGAACTGCGTGGACTGCAAGGCCAAGGTCAGACAGTTCCACTGAGCACCCAAAGAGTTGAGCATTGTTGAGGGGAAAGCAACTCCGGAAAAATTCCAATACCACATCCATATGAACATTAAAAATTGTTCTTATGAGAAATCTACATTTGGGGCTCTTATGTTGAAAGAATGATCTTATTGTATCTCCAGCAATTCTCAAGAGATATTCTTTATGAATGCTTCTGAAAAAAATGTATAATGACCTCCAACCATATTTTTCTTCACTACTTGTCTGATATTTAATGGTAAGTGTTTTTCACAGCAGATTTCAATAAAGACGAAACTTGATCAACTGCTGTGGGGTGGATATCTACAGTTTTTTCTTCTAACCAAACACTTGAAATATATTTCCAATTTCCAGGCTGAATTAAAGCTCTGTCTTTAAGGCCAAATCAGAGAGATCTGCTTAAGAGACTCTTGCCTTGGAGAGTGGGAAGTGGGCACTTGGGGAAGTAAGCTTAAGAACAAAGCAAATAATTCTGGTTCTTTCCATGGCTCCCTGCAGTTTACAGTCTAATCTGAACACTTGACTCACTTGTTCTCTTGGCTCAGCTGCTTGGAAAGCTGTTCAGTATTGGAAAAGAAATAAAATTGCTTTGAAGAGCTACAGAACTAAGCACTGTCTTCTTTCCTTCCTGTTCGAATAAGAGGCTTTGAAAAATTAGATTTAAGATGCTACAAAATACTGGCAAGCAATGAGGTAGAGGTATGTTATCTTAAGATGATGTCTCTCTCAAAAGTTCTGTTTTGTTTTTTGGCATCCCCTGATCTCTGTGCAACTGATCTTGCTAGCACCTAAAAAACGCAAAAAGCCCTGCATACACACACAAAAAATTGGACTAATAGTGCTTTCCAGTAGGTCTTTCCATGAGCATCTGGAGCTTTGAAACACCTTTAATTTAGAAAAAAAAAAAAACAGCACAAGGAAGCTAAAGAGCAAGAAGGTTATGAGGGACCATTGCACAGGGCTTCTACACTTCCATCAGAACAAGAATTGTGACAGGACAAAGAAAGAACAATCAGAGCTTTGCTCAGAGGTTTTGCCCCAAAACTTTGTCCTTGACATCACCTTGTATTTCTGTTTGGAAACCTCCTCTCTCGCTCCGTCCTTCCCTCCATAAAATGACCATTTGCCCATTCAGATTGTGAGCTATTTAAGCTGAAGCAGCTCCTGGTCACTCACCTGCAGTGCCCAGAAGTTGGCACTGACCTTGGCTGCTCCTCAGGCGTTGCTGGGAAGAGCACAATTAATAACACCTCCTCCAGGGCTTTTCTTCGCTTGCAAACCACACCAAGCCAAATCACAGCCCTGAGAAGTCACTTAGTGGTGTTTTCTAATTGAATCTAATTATCAGGGGAACCCAAATCCTGGGAGTTGTTGCCACATTAACACTCAGCTCCAGCTGCTGCGTCACTGATGGTGTTGATCTCCTCTCCCATGGCACTGCAAGGCAGGAAATGCAGCAGCGCAATGCCACAACTGCAGGATATTATTTCTGCTTCTGTCCTTTGTTCATCATGTGTTATTGTGGAAAATAACCTGTGTTTTCCTGAGATTCTTCACTTGTTTTACAGGATATAATAACCGTGACCTACTGGGGAGGGGAACTGAAGGGCAAAATTCTAGCTTGATGCTGAGATAAGAGATGATAAAGAAGCTCAAGTACTTATTAAGAGAAGTTGAGCAAATAGCACTTTTCAGAATTACAGAAGTTTCTTACTTGGCATGCAATTGGCGGAATGATAGAAATTATGTTTTCTATAAATTTAGTTTTAGTCACACAACACTTTATCCATATTCTTGCACTGAAACACTTCTCCCATCAACCCAAAAGTTGGAGCTTGGGGATTTTTAATGGTGTCAGCTGTATTCTGAAGAGTAACTTTAGAGGCCTGTCCTTTTTGTATTAACAGATATAAACAGCAATATCAAAAAGAATATAAAAAAATCACCTTTTGCAGTCTTCACACTCTGCCTGCTGTGCAACCCATGTTCTTGACCTACTGAAAGCTAATGACAGAGTTAGGACTTAATACTCCAGCAATCATGCAGGTGATCTGTCAGACTGAAAGGATGAGCTCTCATATTAAATAAGAAAGTGGGGAGGGAAATAAAAAGCTGCTAACATGTACAGTTTGTTATATTAACTTTGGCCAAATCCAAAAAATGAAAGAGAATTAAAACTAAAACTGGTGGCGCAGAGCATGGGGAATTTAAGTGACTCAGAAGAGGCCAAGGCTCTCTGCACTTAATGAAAAAGTCACTGACCTTGAAGACTGATCTCAGGGACCTAATTTAGAACCCCTGGAAAAACAGAGAAGTTATGGAGCAAATAACCTATTTCTTCCATTACAGGACTTCTGAATGATGCCCTGGCTGAACGTAGCAACTTACACATTCTTGCATGTTATATTTTCTAAATTTTAGAAGTCTGTATAATCTACCTTAGTTAAAGATCTAGTACCATTTGCTTTCACTTGTTGCAGAAAGAGGATTCATTCATTTAGCTTAAAGCTCCCTGTGTTTGAGTCCACATCTGATTTTACATGGGCTGGCTCTGTGTCATGAAAATTCAGTGCATTAATTCAGTTCTGTGAATTTTTCACATTATTTAGGTACTCCATCTGCCATTAGGGAAGAAAATTCATGTTTATATAAAAACAGGCTTTCTCTTACTGCTGCTTATTTCCTTTCTTCTAAGCATTTGGATAACCAGGGGCAGCAGAGAATGAAGTTCAGAGAAAAACCAAGAATTGCACTTGTCTTTTTGCAGTTTCTTTTTTCTCTAATGACCACTGACAGCAAGGTTGGAAGCAGGATGAGTCCCTTTCCCCTTGCCTTGCTGGTGACTCTTCATGCCAGAAAAATAATTTGCCAGAGAAATCTGTAGGACAAACAAACAGAATATTGCCACCTTCACACATTTTTTGTCCTAATTTTGATCAGTGGCTGGCACCCCTTCTAAATACAAAATGATCAGATAGAGCATGGGAAAACCAGTTAGTTTTTTATATGACGTTATGTTATGTTATATTATATTATATTATTCTATAATATTATAGAGGTTTTTGCACGTTACTCTCACCCTTCCGTCTCTCCATCTCATCCATTCACTCAAACCCTCGGCCATCTTCCAGTAGCATTTGGGCCATGGGGGGTACATGACAGCTCTGATGAAAATTAATTGAAGCTGAAGCTATTAACACAGGTTTGGATTGACTTTTCTTATCTTAGACCACAGCTACTTGAGCACGTTAATTACAAGGTTGATCTTGGGGAGCGCGGGTGAGAGAACAGTTGTTCCTCCACCAGTGGATACCTCGTACACTGTCCATTTAGGGAAGTGCCACGGAGTCCTAATTAGCCCGGAAGGCAGAGCCAGCTCTGCTCCAGAGAGGGCACATTCTCAAACACGAGCCCACGTCCTGCTTCACTCAAGCACAAGAAATTGTTTCGGAAATATGAAGGCAACCAAATGCAAGACTGACAAAGATTAGCAAACACACCAATT
Organism: Origma solitaria; assembly: GCA_013397895.1. NCBI lineage: Eukaryota > Metazoa > Chordata > Aves > Passeriformes > Acanthizidae > Origma > Origma solitaria. The sequence continues at coordinate 81,215 of VZRL01003250.1, forward strand.
AATAATTACATTACACTACAACAACAGTAAATCCTTCTATAAAATACAGAATCAATTACAAGCCGCACAAATCATTAGCAGGCTATTTAGATTTATGAGGAAAACAGCAACTCAATACGAAAAAAAAAGCAATGTGCCAAACAACCTACAAAGCATATCCCCAAATGTTCTTGAGAGAGTTTGGGAACACTGACTTTGTAAAAAACAGTCACAAATCTTGGAGCTCATGGCAGATGTCAGGCCTTGGAATCCCAGTTGTTTATATGCAACCAACTGGCTTGAATGTTGTTTCATGTTTGATGGCCATGCATTAGGAATAGAAAAACGTGCAAAGCTCACCTTGAGGAAAAAACCAAAACTCAGGTCTCGTAAAGCACAGTAATGGCATAGAATATCCCTGCAAAAATAAGATAGAAAAATGATGCTAAAAACATGGAGTATGAAAATAGCACATGGAAATCTGTGGATTTTTAACTAGTATACATAGCTATCCTGCTATTTGTTTAAAAAAGTAGTTATAGCCAATCACTGAGATGCAAGGAAGGAATGAATAACCATTATTTGTGATCAAAATTCCTGCTGAGATGGACAGCAGCAAGTTAGCTAAGCCTGGAGATCAAGTAGTTTTAAATCAGTTGGCCACAGAGGTTTAAAATAAATAAAAAATGACAGAATCCATTCTTTTTTAAGGATTCAAAAATCATGTGCCGTTGCTATAACACCTCAACAGCAAACAAGTTAACAGGTAACTTCCTTCAGTCTTCATTTGCTTGGGTCCCTTGCAGGTTCAGCTTTTTTAGCACTTAAAAACTGCACTATCCCTGTTCCGGGTCTAAATTCTCACTGCTGTCTGATGCAAGACAAGGCAATATTGAAATAGCTGTCCACTATCATATATAGAAGTGGAGTGGAAATCACACCGTAATTTTACTATTGAAATGACATTTTTATTGCCCTGAGAAATTTGAGCTAAAATTCAAATAAATAAGGATCACAGGACTAATACAGGTAAAGATATTTCTGCACTGAGAGAGTCTGTCGATGGTTAAGCAAAAGAATTAGGTTCTAAAGAAGGACTATAAATAGATTATAACAATTATTATTACTTAAATTTGGCCTTTAGCTGCTTCTACTTGCCAAAAATGCCATTTCTTTTAATTCATTTCTGTATCACTGTGTACTCCCAAATATATTTTTCCTTCCTTAGGAAAATATCTCACCATAATAAGGAGACCTTTTCACAGATCCTGCAAAGTTAATTGAAGCAAGGTAAGTACCAAAGGTAATTGAAGCAAAGAAAGCTCAGCACCAAGGTGAAGTCATCTTCACTTAGGATTCATATTTAGTAGGCATTCAACCTAACAACACTACTAAAGGGAATAAAATTTGGTGTGTCAGGTTTAATGATACAGAAAGTGGAGAGAGGGTATTAAAATGCAGCGCAGGCGCATGGTCTGAGGGAGTTTATGAGCCCTGGGTTTTATTGCTCATATTCACCTATAGGATCAGGTGCTGTATATTATAATGCAATGTTCAGGTGGTCAGAGCAAGGTTGTGACTCCCTGTGTAAACCTTGCAAAGCAAAAGGATTCAGTCTCCACAGGCTAAGTCTTGATACACATTGTTTTAAGGTTTTTATGAAAAACAGCCTTTCATATAGAAAAAAACTGAAAAAATATCCAAGCTCCTCACCGTCTTTACAGATTGATTTGGCTTTTTTCTTCTGATTCTTTAGATTTGTCTGCAGATCTCAATCTGGCATAACATCCTTTTATAAAAGCACAAATTGTTTTTACTGTTCCTATTTTTACTCATATACTTCTCTTTCCTCTCTGCTTCAACTGTGACACAATTGGGCAGCTCATCTTTCCCCTTTGCGTGTTACAAATTAAGCTTTATTAATAGGTTTGTTTTCTATAGATCCTTACCCACTTTTTGCAAACCAAATGTCTGTACTTTAGACTTAATATACTGCATTTAATTAAAGAATAATTAATCTCGACCATCTTGAAATGGCTGTGTTTTCAGAGTCTATTAAAAGTCCTTAACTTATTCTACTTTTAATATCTTTAGCTATTTGATTAAATAGTAAAGAAAGAATTGTCTGTTCTCATTTCCTGAAATGATAGACTGCAGATTACTAAAAGCAAAGAATGCCAAATTTCATCTTCATTATTTTACGACGTTGAGGACTGTGCATTTCCTATGTAACAATGATATAATTGACTTGCCATTACAATTTTTGGTATTTTGCACCAGAGTACACAACATAAACTCAGCATCTCAATGTAAGAAATGACTAAATAAATACATCGTAAAATATAAACTAGATTAACAATCACAGATTAATGAGCAAAACCTGAATAAGAGATCAAGGAAAACCAGACTGAAGGAGACAGGGTTTTTAACTGTTCCTAATAGAGGAAAAATTATTAAGCACACATATAAGTGAAAACACTCTGTGGTTGGTATCTACACTACTTATTCCCAGTTTGCACTTAACCTTTGAAAGAGTGAATGAAGCATTTTGATGCTGCATTAAAGCCTAACTGCCCTATAAAATTATTGGATGTCTGTATTGTGATTATTAATTATTTACTGTACACTGCTATTGATCAATTTGGTGTCACAAATTTTATTTGTGATCAAGAAAATGTATGCGCAGCTAATATTTTGATGTATACTTAGGCTGAATGAAAAGTTGAAAAAGCATTAACTAATTAATTAATAATTAGATAATAAGCATTCACTGATGATTAAAACATCAGTTTTCAAATTGTAGCAAAGAAACAGGGCTGAGTAGCTACTTGGTAAAATCCAAATATGCAAGTGGGGCAATTTTCCTCCTTTCATACGTGTCCTACTTTCATGAAGATGCAGTAAACTTCAATCTATCCAAAATACCCTAACTTCCCTCTTTATCTTTCTGTCCTGCCTCTCCATAAAAATCAGAAGGAAAATCAGCTGGTGTTCCTTATCTCCAACCCAGCATTCCCTTACTCAGCTTCTCAAAATCCCTCGTGTGCGATTCGAACCCATGGCACGGCTGCCCAGAGCAGCATTTGCCCATCACAGCCATTCCTCGTTTTTACAGCATTTTTCTTCAGTTCAGAATAGGAGCACTCAGCTTCTTTCCCTCTCCCAGGTAAAGTGGTGTTGCTTTCTAGTGAAATGCAGTTATCTTGCTTTTGACTTTTGTTTTTTACAGTGAAAACTGCCCTTATTAAAAAGATCCACCACTGAAGACCCCAAGGCTGCCGAAATGAAAGTAATTTCTCTGAAGAAATAGGAAAAATTATGTACCGAATTTATGATATTTTTTTCTAGAAAACAGTTTCACTAGCCTGGCAGAGACATCGAGAAATGGCAGGGAGAAACAACTACACTAAAAAAAAAAAAACAACAAAACCAAAAAACCCCCAAAAAACCCCAAAAAACAAACAAGCAAAAAGCCCCAGAAAAACAACAACAAAAAACAACAAACAAACAAAAAACCCCCAAAACCCCCCAAAAACAAAAACAACCCAAACAACCACACAAAAAACCCCCCAAAACCCCCAAAACAAAAACAATCCAAACAAACAAGCAAATTTAAAAAAACAAAAAAACCCACCCAAACCTAACCCCCCCCAAAAAAAAAAAAAAAAAAAAACACAACCAAAAAA
>VZRL01003250.1:84952-264691 GCA_013397895.1 Origma solitaria
AATCACACCAATAAAAAATCCGCACCAAAAATCCCCAGAAGCACCAGAACCACAAACAAGACTGAATTGTTTGAAAACAATCCAACGTGGAGACCTAGGAAATGCAGAGAAGGTGGGGCTGGCTGAGCTCAGTGTGGGCTGTGCATTTTGGACACTGAGCAGTTCCCCTTCCTTGGGGACACCTCCTCAGCAATCTGCCCCAGAACAAGGCTCTGGTCATGGTCTGATCCCCCAAACCATGACAGCCACCCCGCAGGCAGGCCTGAGGCACAGCAGGGATAGCTGAGGGTGACAAAGAGTTTTCACTAGCAGGGAAAGGATAACAACTGTCAACGGTTTTTGGGGGTTATTTTTATGTAAAAGAAGTAATTACACAAAAGTCCTTTTCCCCTTCAGTAAGCTCTGTGCTGGGCAGAGTCTGCCTTTCTTTTAATAAGTTCTTTTCTGGCTTTGATCAAAGAAAAAGAAAACTGACAGAGCAAATTGGCAGAGAGCTGGCAGAATTATTGATAAGACGAACAATTTCCTTAAGACAGCACAGTGTGATTCCATCATTTTATAGATTCTTCCACATAAATAATTACTGTTTTCACAGAAGCACAGAATCAGAGAATTGTTAGGGTTGGAAGGGTTGAAAGGGACCCCTGGAGATCATCCAACCCAACCCCCTGGAAGCAGCGACACAGGAACGTGTCCAGGTGGGTTTGGGATGTCTCCAGAGGGGGAAGCTCCGCACCCTCCCTGGGCAGCTGATCCAGAGCTCTGCCACCCTCATGGAAAGAAGATGTTCCTCATGTGGAGGTGGAACTTCTTGTGTTTTAGTTTTTGGCCATTTCTCCTTGTCCTGCCCTTTGACAGCTCTCGGAGATGTTTGTACAGATTGGTGAAATCACCTCTCATTCTCCAGAATCACCAGGCCCAGCTCTCACCAAAACGTGACCCTGAGCCACCAGCATACGGAAAGTACATCTATTCCAAGCGGGGGAGTTCTAAAAACATCTAAATTAGATATTAAAATTAGTCAGGTAAGAGTGGAAATGTCTCTCACACCCTTTGCTATATTTTCTTCTCAATAGCAGTAAACGCAATAAGAGGGAGAACAAAGAATGACAGAATCTTCTATGTTTCATTATCATATCAAATGCTTTACCATAGCCACTGGCAAGATCACTTTATGAAGAGCAAGTCCTGGGACTATTATTTTTTTCCTTCATAATTACAGCGGTGATGAATGACACAGCACAGTTCTAAATCAGTGTGATCTGCAGCACGGAGACACAGAATCCTCATGGACAGTGAGCACAGCAGATTGAAATAGAATTTTTCCAAGCGCCTCTCATTACAAGGGAACGCTTACCTGTGAGCATCAGGATGCCAAATCAGGCCAGGGCTGCTCAGTGTTTAATCTGCTTTGGGGCTGACTGCAGCAGATGCAGCCAGAAGTCCTTCTTCCCTTAACAAGGATTCCCTGGGAGCATCTGTCAGAACAGGAAAACAAGTGGTTATTCACTAAGATTTATAGGCAGCAGTCAGATAACACCCAACAGGAAATAATCACTTATGCACTACAACAGCTGAGCGGGGAATTTAAGAGGGGCTGCATAATTGACCAGCAGCAATATCTGAAATAACTCTGCTTAGGAAAAGATGAATTTGGCCTCATGCAGCAGGGCAGGACTCAGCCCCACAGCAGCAGGAATGTGCTATCTTACATCCAGCTCTGCAGATTGCACTGAGGGTATTAGAGATATTTCTGGTCAGCCACTTCTGGAGGCAGAATATCAAACATTTATCTGCACCTATTTGCTTCCTGATGAGGGAATAATTCAATTTTCCAACAATGGGAGAGCGTGGCAGGAGCTGGGGGTGAGCAGAGGGCAGAGGGCCCTGGGCTGGGGTGTTAGTGCGACAAAAGCTCTGCCTTAGCAGGATTACAGTTTGGACTTTCCCGATGCATTAGCCCTTGAATGATGCCCTATATATTTATTCAAACATAAATTTCAAGTTCTGGCCTCCCTTTCAAAGGGCTAAGGTAGGTTGATTTAGTCCCAGCATAGGATGTGAAAGCATTGTTTGCTATTTCCATAATACCCTTAAGGTTTGTGCCCTTTCTCTTTGAATCTCAACATGTGACTGGTCCAGATAAGCAAAATCCCCTCCCTCTTTGGGGTGATAACCACAACTCTGAAAGTTAAGCTACAAAACACTTTGCTTCCCAGTCTAATACGGGGACTGCTGCAAGATTGCATAATCTGGAAATGATGAAACTTGACTAAGAGGACAAGTTTCAGCTGCTGAAATAAATAAAGCTTCATCTAAGCCTTAGTGAATTTAAAAAAAAAAAAAAAAAAAAAAAAGAAAGCAGTATTTGACATGTTTCCCACTTGAAAATGAAAACCAAGTATATAAAAACTGAAAAATATGAGCTTTTATTAAGAAAGCTAACTTTGGGAGTGAGTTCATACCTTCCTTCATCTGCTCGCACCCCAAGGCTGCGACCTGATGTTACACTTGTAAGAAACAATAATTATAAAAGATGGTTTTTGCAATGAAGCTGAATGTGAAAGTGGAATAAATTAGAATTTGCTTTAATGACATTTATTTAATATTTTTTAATTTTTTAGATAACACTCAGTGCTACCAAAATTACAATTTTATATTCTTGCATTTTAATTTTGTATCAAATAATTTAAACTTTAATTTATTACAAAACTTTACAACAGAAATATTATGTGCCCTTGTGAACTATAAATCAATTAAAAATTTGTCTAAGCATGTAACTGTGCAGTTTTGTATATATTTTAATATCAGTATTAATATTAAGAACAGATGACATCTCAGCTAATAAATCTGAGGTTTTAGAGGAGTTGGTTTTCAAGAAATGCTGCACTCTGCTTCAGAATCAAGTTTTCCAATAACCACGGCCGTTTCTACTTTGCAATCATCAGATCCTCTTGAAAATCAGAGATAGAACAATGAAAAAAGTACTCACAAGGTACTCTACTTCAAAAAAAGAGGAAGCAAGCATTTCTCCAGTATATATTTTGCTGGATTATTTATCCATTGCTGATCTCCACTGATCTCTATCTTCTACAGTTTATTTACTTTCCCATGTTCATTTCTGCCCTGGGCATAGTGCTCTGTAGAGCTTCCTTGATGTTTTTATCAGATACAATCAAAATCAAAATCCATGTTTCATAATGACATTGGGCACACGATTCTCTACTGCTGAACCTGCAGCCTGGCCTCTGTCCAGAAACCTCAGTTCGGAGAACTCTGTGTGTCCACATTTATTTAATATTTTAAATTTGAACTGGAGGACTGAAGCTTACTTTAACTGAACTCAAGTCACAGCAACACTGCATATTCTGTAATTGCCGTGCATTTAGAGCAGGAGGTAAATGCATTCACCTATGTTTAGATGTTTTAGAGTCATTTCTTTTAGGTTAGTTCCAGTTTACTTTACTGTGGCCAGAGTCATCTCTTCCTACAGAGTAAATTCAGAGCAACGTGGGCTTTTCCTTGGCTGCAATCCAGCTCAGGAGTGCAAGCATCTGCTGAGTGTTTTAGAGCTGCTGCTGAACACCTGCACGTGTTCAAATATTCGCTCTCGTACACGTTCATCAAGGTATTCAGTTGTTTCCTCCAGAGAGGAGCCAATACCTCCTGAGAACATGTTTTCAGCAGAGAAGGTGCTGAATTTTGAGAAATGTGTTTCTCAGTGGAGTGAAGAGTTTCTTGTAATTTTATTTCTCAAGCCATTTCCCCCTCTTTTGATCTGGAACTCCAAACACACCAAATAATTTGTGTAAAGTTCTGGAACATATTTCCAAGATGCCATTTTTTTTTTTTTTTTTCCTTTTCTTCACAAAAGAGAATAATACCCCAAGTGTACCCCTTACCTGTTTTCACATAGTGAAGAACTGAGCATTTTCTTGACTATAAAGTCTTCCACCTATTTCCACTGTCCTTGGTTTGCTTTGCTTCCAGATGGAAATTTCTGTTATCAGCTTCAACTGCTCCATAAATTGCTTCTCTTGCTGGTGCAGGTGCACTTTCCTGACACAAGTAAAGCCTGAGCAACAGGAATGATTTTGGCAAAGGGCTGTGGGGAAGAAATAGGAGGAAAAAAAGGAATTATAGCCTATTCCTGAAGAACACGTAGCATTACCTTTTAAACTTTTCATTTTTCCTTTTCCCAGGATTCCATTAGAGAAAATTCTGTAGCCATAAAATGACCTGCCTGCATTTTTAAGAGATTCTTCTGCATTATCCTTAATATCAGCAGTGTAATTCATCCCTTTCCACTAGGAAATTGCTGTTCGAAAAGAACTCACTTGTAACAGGATTTTATTCCTCTAGTTCATTGATTACAAGTGATTTTTCACTCGTGACTTCTAAGACTATTTTGCATAAAGGATATAAAAATTGCCTTTCCACACTAAAGTGAAGTTGTTAATGTTGTCACCATTTTTTTTCCTAGTGGTTCTAACAGAATTTTGAAAATCAGTGAAAAAAAAAATTAATTAATAATTGTATGATGACCACTTATACCAAGGAGCTCAGCTGGGTGGTGTGAGATGAATAAAACAAGGACAGAAAACACAGAATGTGGACACTAGATTGAAATAATCATTGAAAGACATTGTTCAAGTTTGTTTCCTTTATATTATCCAATAATTTTCCTAATTTACATTAGTAGAAGTTGTTACACAGGTACCCCACGGATCAAAGGCTGCTCTGCACTTTAGAGCTGTCATGGCATAAATAGAAATGAAATATATTTATATTATTGAGCATTATTAAAGAGTTTGAGCCCCGGTGCCTGCTCAGGTCAGTGCTGCACGTCCCAAATTTCCTTCCAGCCGTGGGAAGGACAGACACTGCACACTCTGGGTTTGGTCAGTGAATCAGTCTGTTCATCACTGCCCTGACCAGGCTGAAAAATCACAGGAACCTCAGGAAGAGCACACAGGGGGAAGAGGATCCCAAAACATACCGCGGATCTTATCAGAAACTGTCTGACCCAAAAAACGCCACTCCAGTATTAAATTTCTCAACATTTTAGAGCTCAATCGTTCTATGAAGAGAGAAAAATTTAAATTAGTTGTAAAGCCTGTGTGAAAAATCTGCAATCATATCAAGCATGTGAAATCAAAGAAATGAGCAAATCTGCTTTTGGATACACTGTAAAAGTGATACAGCACTCTTAAAACAATATAAAATCTTATTAAATAGCTAAATCTGGAAGGTTGTATTATCTTAGCATTGAAATTAAAATTCCGTATAAACTGAGAACCCTAAAACTGCTTTACAGAAAATGAGGCAACAGTTGGAACAATACTATAAACACCTGAGGGCTTCTAGAAGAGGAAGCTTTCCAGTCCAGGATCTCAGTCTCTGCACATCCAGATCCCCCAAATAAAGTTTATTCTGTTTTCAAGTTCTGAAAACATAAAGTAAACCTGGTAATTATTCATATAAAATCAAAGCAATATATACATATACAATTGTCTGAAAATGAATATGGGCATTCCAAGGCACTACACTTAAATTAGATGTATTTGTAAATTACCCTAAAATGCACATTATTTGGGAAGGATTTACTGCACTGAACGCTCGAATAGCATTAATGCATATATAGAATATATATCAGATCTCAATACACCTGCAATGATACACTTTGTATGCCAAAGCTTAGACTGCCAACAGAACTGCCTTTCCAAATCCTGGTTTCCCTACTCTTCTGCATTTTCAACATTCATAATTATTTTTTTTCCCCTATAAATCACTGTTTTAAGTGTTCTGCTTCTTCCTTTGAAGCTTCTCTTTCTAAGCACCTGCATGCAAGAGAGAACAGAGAAAGTGTGGCAGCTCCTGTGTGAGGGCCCTTCATGAGAGAACTATTGTGGTGCTGAATATATGTTTTGTATCTTTGCACATTAATGGGTGCTCTAAAAGTTATCTGGATTAAGGGCCATCAAAGTTAACAGCCTCTTTTTATAAGACTTTATCTTTTTCATTTTGAGATGTTATTAGAATAATAAACTTGGTGCCTGGTGGGCTGAAAGCAGGCTGCCATTTAACATATTTAATGACCATCTGGAGATTTTTTTAATTCAAAGCTTTATTTTGTATTTTCTCTTAAGCACTTCTTGCTTTTTTTTAGAAGAAAGAAAAATCTCATTTTTCCTTTCCGGTTTGGAAGCACTACGAGGTGCTAAACACAACGGCCTTGGCTCTACTTCTGCATCACTTCTTATCACTTTTCCTTTGGTTTTTATCAGTTTGGTTATTATTATTTGCCAGTTCATGCTCCTTCAGGCTCAGGGTAACCAACAACCTCAGGGTGGGCACACCAAGCATCACCTCCACGGCTTTGCTGGTAAATAAACATTTTGCGTTCATCTCATGGGGGTTTTGTGGGCTTCAGTCAGATTCTGTCCAGCTCTGAAATAGAAAGAAGTTCTCAGATATCGCCTGGCTTTGATCCTCTCTGTTAGCAGCTTGTCTGCACTGCAAGTATTAACTGATGATAATGGGATTATTTTCTTCTGAAGAAAACACAGATGGAGGGGAAGGACAACGTGGTCATCCCATTGTAGTTGCACTGGGGCTGGCATCAGCTCAGAAAACACTGCTCTGTTCCTTGCTGGCTGGCTTTAAAATTGTTTTCATTAATAAAAAATTCAAACTAGACATCATCATGTATGTTAACTGGAAATCAATGGACAATATCCTTAAATTAGTAGTACTACGCTGTTCATATTTTTTTAGAATTTCATGCTATGCAGTTGTAAAGTGTGAACCTGGTAACATTTAAAAGCAGAAAGTATAATAATACACAGTGCTGAATATATACACAGAAAAGTTAAAACAAGACTGGCAAGAATTTTTTCTATCAATACAGTTTTCTATAAATTTCCCATTTCACTGTGTGGGCCTGGCATGCAATATAAAACTTATTCTAAAGAAAGTTTTTGGCCAACGCTCTCCTAGATACATTTCAGCATTTTGATTGCTGTTTACCTGCTTGTTCTTTATTGTATTTTGGGGGAAATTACCATAACAGGCATCCTCCGGAGAGGAATGGATGCATATCTGTGGAGATTAATGGGTGGGGATTTAGCACCATCTATAAGTTGACGTATGGCATTTTAGGTAAGCAATAGGGAGACAGAAACATCTTGGAAGAAATGCTGTCAGGCTAAAAAAAAAAGAAAAAAAAAAAAGAAGATAATCAAAGTAATCAAAGTAATTTGGGGCTAAAGTGACATCTAAATGACAGAGTGGAATGTCCTAAACAGCTTCCCAGAGACCTGAACGACAGCATTTGACAAGCAGCCACCATGCGAATAAAAGATTAAATGCATTTGCACAATTGCTTGCGCAGTCAAGAACGCAGCTTTCTTTTGGAAGAGGCAAAGCACTTCCTGAGTTATTCTTGGCTATATGATGAAGTTAACTCAAGCAGGTATGGGTGTTCCTATAGCTTATCTCAAATGCCATATCCTTGCATCACCTTTGCTTCCAGGAACAAATCTGTTGCAGTTGCCAACTAAATTATTTATAGTGTTCATTGTTGCTGTTTATTATCTACAGAAACACATTTCAGTTCACATTTCAAATCTGAAATGCAAGGAGAAATGATTCAGGTTCTTAAACGTGAATGAAAGGATTGCTTGGGAAGTTTCACAGATGGAATTTCTCTGTTCATGCTGAGAAGGACGACAGCAACTGAGCTCTTTCAGAGACATCAACATCTTACCTAATTCTAGTTGAATGTTATCTATTGCTCTCATGCAAATATTTGAATAATGTCTAAAGAAACACAGTTTAAAAACTGAAAAGAAAGAATCCAAATGTATTTTCGTGTTTTATCTTTCCCCCTGAAGCTGTGCCCTCTGCACTACCTTTAATGAAATTCAGAGTGGAACACCAAACCTTCCCCAGCTCCAGGAAGGAATCTTCCATCACGGCACCTTTATTTCCACATGGGGTCCTTCGGAGGGACATCTCAGGCTGTCCTTTCCCACAGAACCAGCGCAAGACCTCAAGAGGCAGAAAAGTTCAGTGTACATCTTAAGAAATATCAAAAATACTCAACACCCTACCAAAATCACCCCTGGTTAAACCAAGGCACCATTTGCCTCTCTTCCAAATTTCAAACACCAAGACAAAGTTCAGTAACCCAAAGACACTGTTTTTTTTCTCATTATTGGGAAATTAGTGTAAAACTATAAACGGCAGTTGTTGAATACTTTAAGTCAAACTCTCAGAATTTGAAAATATAAACCAGTTTTGCTAAAACAAGGCCAAAATTTCAGAGTAAAAATTCACAATTTGGACACAAAGTTAAATGAAACCTGGCATAGTCCTGCGGTGCAAAGCACATGGGCTGAGGAGCTGTACATTGTGCTGTGGCCAGTGAAGCAAACTTCAAGCACAGGAAGATTTTCTGGGCTCCTTTGAGAGCTGCAAAGTGAGCCTGACTCTCCAGCCAAGTTGAAGTCATTTGCATCCAGTGGAGCACTTGGCTGGGAGCTGATCAAAGTGGAGTGTCCTCAAAAGCGAGTCCTTGGATTCTAGAGGATCTAATTGTGGTTGACATGTGGACTAAAGGCAGCTTCTGAAAGGGAAAAATAAGATTCAATTAGTGTAATTTATTTCACATTTTCATATTTCTGAGTCTTCGGCTTTCATCTCTGTAACACTAATTTTTCACCCAAAAAAAAAATAAAAATCTTATCATGTCTAAAGATAAACGCAAGCAGCATTTCAAACAGAATAGGCATAACTTTTTTTTGTCTCAAGATTTCTGGTTTTCCAAACTTTCGTTCTTTGCTTGCTGGACTCACAATGAAACAAAAAATACTCCATGTTCCTCTTGAGCTCTGTGAGTGTGCCTGTGTGATTCAGACTCTTTCATTTCTTTCCATTTGCTGTTCTCCTCTTCAGAAATCCCTCCAGCTGAGCGCTCTGCAATGCTCCTCTGCTGTGCTCCCACAAAATGGAATCCCCAGCTGCATCCCTTCTTTTCACTTCTCCCACTGCCACCTTTAACAGATGTGATTTATGAACAAATTAATATAAACCCTCTGTCCCAGGCTTGAATATTATTTTAACAGAAACGAAATGACACCTTTTGTATATATATATTTTTTTTAAATAATGGAAATAAAACCTGGGACTGTAATGCTTCTGTGAGCAGCTCAGCGTACAAATTCAATCTGAAGCAAAAATATTAAACATTGGAGCTTGCTCTGAAACAAATATTCCATATTTCAGTCTGCACAATGTAATTGCACTGAGAACATATCTAATTAGGATCACTTTAACAGCTGCCTTTTTAGTTGAAGTTGTGAGCCCGAGATGGAGGAGATGGTGAAAGCATAGCAAGGTGAAAGCAAAGACACAAGTGACGAGACAACAGCAATCAAACCCCCATGTCCACAAACAGCCTTGTTACACTCACCAGAGATGACTGTCAAAAATTTACCAGGGTCATACCCATTAATCATTTTATTTAGCTGATAAGCAGACAGCTTGCTGACTTAATTATTTGTTACAGCACCCTTAAAATTCCTGCACTTGCATAAATGTTGACAACACCACAGATTTGTATTTGGGCATTCTTTTTACTCGAGCGACTTCCGAGCCTAAACATTAATTACACTTCCATAATTATTGTGCTGACAATTAATCTGAAATTCTGTGCTGAACAAGGAATGTTTACTTTTTTGTCCAAATTGACATATTTGGTTTATTCCCTCAGTCACAGATGTACAGCCACCCCTTCGTCAATCTGGACTAACTGCATTATGTTAATTAGAAAAGAAACTTTAATTTCTTTCTCCTGTGTGCCCAAAGGAATCAAGAGGACATGGTTGCTAAGACACATTCCTGTAAAAGAAAAGGATTTCTACATATTCACATCCAGCAAACGCTGATTATGTACCGAAAACAAATTTCTGTTAAGAGAAACCAGTGAACTAAATTTTAATGATTAAAGGTTATTGTGTAAAGCTGGAAGAACTTTAATAAGTCAGAATTTAAGTTGTGATTAAAACCAGTATGCTTGGCCACTAAGCCTGGCAGCTGAGGCTGAAATGTGTGCTGCAATAAAAGAAATTAGGGGAAAATAGTCAAAATTGGTTATTATTTTCCTAATTATTTTTACCACCTCCTACTATTCTTTTTAAGTACTAAAAACTTATAAAATCTACGGACCTTAATTGTTCTATTCCACTGCATACAGCACACACAAGAGACAATTTCCTTAGGTAAATATTTACTTGTTTGTAAATTGCTTAAATTTTGATGAATCTTACATGTGTAATTCCTTTTTTAATTTGCATAGTAAATAACATATGAAACTTTTCTTTAAAAAAATAGTTGCATATTGAAAACATTTCTCACAGTGTACCTCTAAAATCCCCCTAGTTCCTGCAGTTCCCCACTGTGGTGAGCCCTGTATAGTTATATGAGATTTGCAGACTCGATGTGAACTTAAAAATGTCTCTTTTTCTCAGTTTTTGTTCTAGAGCTCACCATTTTCACCAGGAAGTGTGAGCAGCGTCCAGTAGGACCTGTTAAAATCCCACACAGCACACATGCAGCAGCAAATGAGCAACATGAAAACACTCTGCTCAAACTTCTGAGCTAGGTGTTACATTAATGATATCAGAGACTCGGAGAACATATGGCACTTGGGAAAAATCAAGAACCAATGCTTTTAGCCTAATAATATCTCTTAAGTTTTATCCATTGCTTCAGAATTAAGGCTTTACTAATTTAATCCTCATAAATAATTCAGCTTTGACTGTCTGTGCATGTCTCTATATGTAGAGGTTTTTGCCTTTATAGAATTTGAAAGTATATGTATTTTAATGGGATATTGGTTCCTGACTTCCTGTGGCTTTTCTGACAGGCTCAACCTAAAAGCATTTTGAATGAATTTATTTTCTGTTCCACAGGCTGAATACTAATACAATGACAACTACAGCTGTAACAAAACTTAAGCACACAATGTCTAAATTATTTTTTCATTATTAGTCTCTATAACTCTTTGTCCACAAAAGTTTGCTTCAAACTCTCTAGTCATTAAAGTAAAATAATCCAGTATAGTTTGCAGCAGAAAAATAGGATTAATGGCCAAAAATTTTACATAATTCTTGCAGTTTCACTTCCTGAAAGACTGTATTATCCTTCGAGTTATATCAATGTGCATTAGTGCTAGATTGGTTAAAAGGGATACCACTTCACAGTTTATGCCTTGTCAACTTCCTACACAACCACACTGCTTGACGAGAACAAATTGTACATTTCCTTGTCATTTCAATGCTGCTGCTGCTTGGAATCGCTCTGGCTCCAAGCAGCAAACACAAATCATATTCTTTTGTTATTTAATCCTACCTGTGCAATCACCTGAAAGAACTCCACAGTTCTTCCCAAAACACAGTGAAGGGAAGCAAAGAAGACACTTCCTAGGAAAGGTTAAAATGAGAAATAGAGTTACATCTTCAGTGATGTGCTTCCCCAGACTGAAACTGCAGATAAAAAAGTTATATTAGCATAGAAGTTTTCAGCCAGAGAAAAACCTCTGAATTGCAGGGAGGCATCACACCTAAGCCACTGAAGAGTGGCCACTCCTGGGTGAACAATAATAGACTTCTTACATCAATCAAATTCATAAATATGAAGCGAAGAAAGCAAATATACAAATTGATATAGCCATACATAATATTTCTGTAGTTATTTCAGATATATTTGGAATTTTATGTATTTATATATTCACAAAACAAAGGGTATAGCCTTTCACTGTGAACTGGCCAAACTGAATCTGACTCAAGAATGCCCAACTGTGTTCAGTTGTGATATTCTAAGTTTCCCTGGACTTTGTTAATTATTTTATCGGTGAAAGCGAGGCATGGCAAAATAAATCACATTTTTTCAACTTTTTCTCAGTGAGACGAAGGCCGCTGAGGTAAATGGGCACAACAGCAAGCCCAGTGCTGCTGGCAAACCTCGGGAAGTGCTGGTGGTGACGCAGTTGACACTGACAGGCTGACACTGTAAATTAATTCACAATTAGAGGATTTCTGATACCCTGATCATCAAGCCAGACCATCTGCAATGAGCTATTTGTGCTCAAGGCACAGCAAGAAACACACACAGACACATTTAGCATCTCTTTTTGTGACAGGAGCCGTGGGATGGAGCCCCCTCGCAGGTTGGTGGCAGCCCCAGGCTGGGTGGGCACAGGGAAGGGATGGATTCGGAGGGACCCGGACAGGATGGAGAGGGGGCAAACCTCATGGAGCTCTAGAAAGACAAATTCAGGGTGCTGGGTGCCCTGGCAGTGCCCAAGGCCAGGTTGGACAGGGCTTGGAGCAGCGTGGGACAGTGGGAGGTGTCCCTGCCATGGCACGGGTGGCACTGGATGAGCTTTATGGTCCCTCCAACCCAAATTCTTCTGTGGTTCTGCTTTACCTCACTGAAGGCAGGTCTGACTGGTCCCACAGCACTATCAAAAAGCCATCAGCAGAAGAACACTGTCAGACCCACTTCCTATTCAATTCTCTTGGCTATTTTCTTTCATAGTTTTTTTTTTATGGCTATTTGCTGTTTTATTCCACTGAAGTACATCCACTCCACATGAAAAGCTGAAGCTGTGGCTGCTTTGAAAATTGTCTGCAACTACGAGCAAACATTGTTTTCTTCCTTCCTAAAACTGCATTTTGTGAGCTATGGCTGACAGATATATGAAACCAAAATATAGAGAAGTTTTCCTGATTTGAAAGGCATAACTTTAACTTTTCTTGAAAAAAATAAAACGTGTTTCTTGGAGCTTGACAAAAATCCATCAAATTCACATATTGTTGTAGACATAAACAGAACACTGAGTTAATTGCTCTAAAACCACGGTTCAATCAGTGGTTTTTAGCCATGCCCAGTATGCTAACTAGGGGTACAGAGTTTAGCAGTCACAAAACAGCTCACTCCAGGCTTGAAATCTAGATTTTGAGTGCAAAATCTGTTGGTAGCAGATACAGTCATTTTCTGAATGGACTATATTTGTTTTATAATTATTTGTTATTTCATTTCTTGCACCTCAATTTGTCAAAACCTTGGTGTCACCTGCACACACATATTTTCATATTTTAAGTAAATCAGAGATGCTGAATGAAGATGTTCATGAAACAGTCACAGGCTTGCATATCTACAGCAGGTAGAGGTTAAAGGGGAGATCCACACACCAAAGCTGCAGTTTTTAATTCTCCTTCGCTAGGGCTGAGAAAATAGAAATTTATTTATAAGTAAATTGTCAAAACAAAGCACTTTATATGTTGGCTTACACTGCAAGTCACTGATGCCCTTGGGCTAACAGAATTTATAAGAACTCTATTGATTTTCCTCCCTCTTCTGACTCATTGCATATTTTATATAGATTATTTTTGAGTGCCTAGGCTCTTTTTTCAGAGTTGCTCATTTTCCAGAATAAATAGTGATGGGAGCGTTCACTTCTGCATATGAAAATAAAGCCTTCAGTGCTCTGAATTTCAGAGTTAATTAACAGTGAGTAGATCTGTGAAAATCCAAATGAGCCCCATGATGACAACTCCAGGGAAAGCAGAAAGTTCCAGGGGTGGGTCAAGAACCTGACCTGGGACTCAATGGAAGCCTTGAAGTGACACAGAGGTGACGATGCTGACGTTCAGAGATAATTAAATGTAGAGGGAGATCATGTGGAAAACAAAGTGAGAGTGTTTCTATAAGTATTAAAAAACTCCTGAATCATAGATTTAACTGGCAGAATCAAGAACAAATAAACAAATTCCATTAACTGAGGCTGAATGAGCTTAAAAGGACTTTTTTAAACAAAAAAACTTTATGAGACTGAGCTTTTGAAAGACCATCCAAACCTTTCTCTAAAGCCACTTGCATTTAAGCAATACTACATTTTCAGGAGCTTAAACTTATTTGCTCATTTAGAATGATGATATTTTTAAAGAAAGAAATCACAACCATTTTAGAACAAAAGAAGAAACTTTTGGCCTTTTGTGGCTATGGGGAAACCAACCCAAGAAGTTCCACAAGAGAAAGCTGACTACAAATACAGATGTCGGTTTGTTACAGAAGAAATTAGCTGGTTCAAACGTTTAAAAGAATAGCATGAAGAAAAGTTTTTGTTTCTTATAAGGAAGTTTGGCAATGAGCAGTAGACTAGGAAATAAATTTAGTTTTGCACATGACAATTATTTACTTTTAATATGAAGAGAAAAACCTAAAATGGTTAAACTTCTCTAATCTCTAGTACTTCTTTCATTAAGATTGAACTACATTAGTTTCTTATATTTAATGTCTGAGCTTTTGTCACTCTCCCTACTGCACTTTTCCACCATGTGGCAAAATGCAGCACTTCTAAAATATATTAAATTATAAAAATGGACTTCAGAATGGTTTGAATGGATTTTAAATCACTCTTGTCTGCACACTAACAATCATTGCAAAGATCTAGCTAAGATGAGAGAATTTAAAAAGACTTACACACACAAAACATGATAACGTCTGCTTCCATTCAAAAACAAGTTTATCTGGAAAACAAATAGAATTCTTATTTATTTATCTAGGCTTATTAGCAGATACGAACAGCATTCAAGAAAGCCATGAAAGCTTTAAGATTAAGGTAGACATGTTTTTATGGAAAGCTGTTTTATAAGTAGCCAGAGAGATAAAACATATGAAATTTCCTTCAACCAAATGAAAAATCAAAGACAATTAATTGTTTTAAAATGTACAATCAGATTTAAAGAAGTTACCTGCAGTGATTCTGATTGGGAAAAATATATTTCTTTTTTTGAGAACAATTGTATTTATGATTTATTAACTTTTATTATTACCTGAAATTCTCTCTCAGTGCGTGATATATCTTTCCCTTTTGCTGGAATTAATGTTTTCAAACACACTGGTAAGCCAGGTTGAAATGTACTTATATTTTTTCTTCATAATTTCATATTCCATTATTCTGTAAGTGTGAAACTATCTATTTGAAACTATCTACTCACGTGCCAAGTGAGACAAGGCAAAGCACTGTTTTTAACACAGCTAATATACATTGCTGAAGGAAATCTGAACCGAGTGGAAGACACTGATCTAATTACCTGTTCTTTGACTGAGAGATAAAATAACGTGCAGAGAAGTTAAACTGCTCCTTTTTCCCTGTATAAAAACTTATCATTAATGCCTTTGGGTATTTTTTTTCCTGTGAGTTTGCTTTCTAAGGGGTTATATCTCTTTCCTGTTGTTATTATACTGACTTCAGGTAGATTATTGATAATCTCAGTGCATTCTTTTTTCAGTTAGAAAGCACTGGAAGTCTAAGATAATTATTTCACTTCTTTCACGCCTTCTGGCTGTGTTTAATTGGACTTTTAATTTTATCTCCATAAGCAGAACCATGACGGTGGAGCCGATCTTGTGTAATGATTTATCTCTCTTGGCCACAAAACCAGCGCTGCAGAGGGCAAGGAACTCGATGTAAAAACTTTCCCTTTCAGACTGAGGGGTTTTTTTTAATTAAATTTTCATGGTAGCAAAGAGCTACATGTATTCACTCTCTTATCAAGGGCAGGAAGCAGAACTGAAACTCTCCCATCTAAACAGGAATCGGCGCTGCTTTGAAACGACATGAAACACATCCCCTCCTCTCATCTCCATCTCTTGATGGTTGCTAACAGCCCAAATATCTTTCATTAGCTCCTTTTCCCTTCATTTCTACCTTAGAAACAAATTTGGGTGGGATTTTGGTGCCAGCCTCATCACCCTAAGTGGGATGCTGAGCCAGAGGAGCTGAGCAGCATCCCTTAACACCGTGCGCCTTTCTTCTGAGGAGCCCTGGAATAAATAACTCAGCGGCAATCATCCCTACTTTTAAAGTCTTCCTTCCACTCATGCTCTCACTTAACAAATTAACTACAACTGCTTTATTAATACTCATAAATTTTTGATGCGTTCTCCTCTTTCCAAAGTTCTTATAAGGCTTGTTCCTCCTGTTTTAAACCCTTTCCTATAGAAATAAGCAGTTCTGGATGGGTCATTTTTTAAAAAGAGCTCATAAAAATTAGCCCCAATTTCAATATGGACAAGCAGAGATGTTTGTAGCTACTTCCATACATGTACTCTAGTGCCTAAACTCAAATGAAGTCTTTCCTGTAAAGCCACTTTAATTTTCATTCTCACCAGCAGGCATCAAAAGGCTGAGTCAAAACTTGTGAGATGCCCTCTTAGAAAGACAGCCAGCTCGTAAATCCTAAGCACATGCCAGAATTATAGCACTGTTTATTAAATAAAGGAAAATTGATGGCAAATGGGATGGAAAATTATCACATTGTATTATCGAAATTCTGTTAAGGTTTACTATTCAACTATAATGTTTTAAGCTCAGTGCTGTCTGCTGTTGGGTAATGGCTAATAGCATTTTACTGCTTGTCTGAGTGCAGCTGCTCTTAGATATCTCTGAAACTTGTCTCATGACTGACTTAGAGAGGATTTTTATTGTTTTACCTGTAGCATATCCCATGTTTGCTTCCCTCTGCACTGGAGAAAGCATCCAGCCATGACCTGTCAGCACAGTCACAATTGATTACAAGTTGCAATTGGTAGAATTAAAGTAAAATGAAACATGAATTCTTCTTAAAGGAAGGCCAATTGTGATTTTTTTTTTCTTTCTCTTATATTTCCTTTTAATTTTTATAGTAACACCTGAACATTGCAAACTGTGTACCGCTAATATTCCACAAATAGCTTTGTGCATGATCCTGCAAAGGAAGCAGAGAATATAGGAATAATTTCCCCAAGGCAATCACTTTCATTGTTTTCCTTCTCTGTGAGGCATCCAGACCTAAGCACCACTGCAGGACATGTACCTGATGGAATCCTGTGTTGCACTCCATGGAGTCATTATGAATTAATGGCAAATCAGTGATCTTTGAATTCCCTGATTCTTTTATTTTGAGAAGCATATGGATTTATTTATTTGCATTTCTCGTAATCTGATGAGATATAAAAAGTGCAGACGTCAAAAGCACACGATTCTAAACTGAGCTTACATGTGTTAGGTTTGGATAAGCCCTTGGAGTCTCAGCACACTATTTCTCATATTTTTATGAAAATACATTTTATTTAGAGATTTAAAGCCATTTCAATTTGGTTTAATATGATTATTTCAAACTTTACCTCTGAAATATTTTATTGAGCCTGGCCTTTCATATTTTTTTCCAGACAACTCCTTTTCTGATCGGCTGCACATCTATACCCCAGTCTGTAAATTAAGCAGACACCATGATAACAATTTCCTATTTCTTAGTACTCATGTTCAGATTTTATTCAATTTATTTTAAATCAATTTCACACCTCTGTCAAATCTGTTCTAGTTAGTGACTTATCTGCCTCATTTCTTTTGTCTTTCATAAAAGAAATTTTGCTACTACCTGGGGAAGAAGAAGTTTCCCAAAGTTCCTCTCCAAGTCCAAGTTCTGCTCCTTTGCCATCTTGGTTTGCTGCAATACTGTGTTTCTAATTTTTTTTTTAAGAATTCACCTCAAAAGAAGGGAAAATAGAAATCTCATTGTGACCACGCGTTACAAAGTTTAAATCATGCCTTGGACAAGTCCTGTCCCCATTATTTTTTGAAAGACATGAACACAGTACAGCACTTCATTGGCTATAAAAACTATAACAAAAGATCAAATTCAAGTGTGAGTAGAAAAGTTGCTTTTCTACATGAAGGTGAATTTTGCATAAGTGATTCTCTTTCAGTGCAGAGCTGGGTTCCTAGGCTTGGTGACAGAGAGATTTGCATATATATATATATATTTGCATGTAGCACTGGGAGTTGCCAAAAGCTTGAAGTAAAACACACTCAGACGGAGAAATTGTTATTTTATGCACTTATATGACACCTTCAAATTTTGCATTTCCATTTGCATCTATACACAACTACTGGAAAGCAAAATATAAATCAAAATACATGGATAAATAATCCCAATAGAATCTGCATGTCATCACTTCCTATGCAGGGAATACAAAGTAATAAATATTGACTTTCATGAGAAAACCTGCATTTCAAAAATCATTTCATCCTATTAAGAAGTTTAAGGATAGAAGGGAAAAGTGTGCCCATAAATTATTTACTTGAGGAGAAATTTGCAAGTACTTCCAAAACTACATGAAAAGAAAAAAGGTATTCACAGAAAAAGTCAGTTTTGCTGATTGATTTCAAAAGGCTGATGTGGTTCATAACCTGGTGTTACTGCCGCATGGGGATTACATTTGAACCTTTAAACACACTTAACAAAAAAATAATTGCCTTTCAACATTACTGATTTTGACATTGTTGGGAATTACCAGCTTAAGGAATCATTTTGGTAGAATGTACCTACAGAACTATGGAAAGAGTCTGATACTTTTTCCATAAAAGTCCCACAACTTATAAAATGTTTATTTCCTCATTGAGATTTTCATTTTGCAGAGACTAGGAAACAGTACACATTTCAAAGCTGCTTTCTTCCCTTTTTTGCAGCTCAAATTGGGAGAGAAAAAAATATAAATAAAAACAAAGAGCAAAGAATAAAATCCAAACCACCAGAACATTAAGACTTGCACTTATACAGAATCCTTTCCCAAATACATCTTCTTATGAATAACTAAAATGCCAGTCTGGAAATGGACGCGCAGAGAAGTTGTGAATCATTATTCTCCATACTAGTCAGGATCAGAACAGGGATTAAAAGTGAATAGTTCCATTTACCTTCATTATCATCCTTAAATCATGAGACCATATATATTACAGCTCTGTATAGAAAAGATTCATTGGAGAGAGAAGCAAATAGATTTTACGATTTAAAAGAATCGAGGTAATTTTCATTGGCCCCAAAAATTCTACTACAAGCACAATCAAATCCATGATTACTGAGCTGGATGTCATCTATCTTCCTCTCTCCAGTTCTCCCCCTCAAATAACCAGCCCCCCATCTGAAAAAGAAAAAATAAATAAAGAAATGAATAAAGCCTCCAGCCCCTCAGTAAATGTTAGGAAAGAATAAAGAAAGAAGACATGCTGTTCTGTATCTCAACTCATTAGCAGCCAATGAAGCAGAGAATAACAGCAGTCCAGAAGGAAATAGTGTATGATGCAGCTGAAAAAGGGCAGCAAATGAAGACAGATAATGGGTGTAATGAGCCAACAGGGGAATTTTCAGGTTGTACCTTTGAATTCACACTCAGCTCCAGATGTTTCTTCCCATTTTCTCATGTAATGAAAGACATGGAGAAAAATATTTTCTTTTGAACACTTGTTTTCTCATTCTTATTTCAGAGACAACAGCCTGGATTATCTCTACAACTCTGCTTTGTCATAATATATCCTCAGAATTGTTCTGGACAACAATGAATGAATATCTCTGGCATTTAAAGTAATATTTTCTTCAGAGAATGAGCCAATGGATTGGTGTCAACAAGGTCTTACATTATTTTCTCTGAGGATTAATGAAGGTATAACCAAACACAAGCTGATAGTATTTGATGACTTTTCCTTTTGCTTCTTTCCTTGGCCTTGTAAACTGATATTTGGAAACGAATAAATGTCTTCTCTGATGGCAGAGGAATCCAAAAGAGCAGCAATGCAAACCATCCTTGCAAGGTGCATTACACACTGAATGGCATCATCAGAAACATCACAGAATAATGCTATAAATACAGAAGGAACTACCTGGAAGAGATAACATTTTACAGTGGGGTAACACCTGCCATTCCTCAGATAATGCATACCATCCATGGGTTGAAAGGCACACAGAAAAACAGACCTAAATTTCAAGGGATATTTCAAGAGAACAGAGCTGGTTAAATCATAGAATCCCGGAATGGTTTGGCTCAGAAGGGATCTTAAAGCTCATTTTCTTCCAACATCCCTGCCTTGGGCAGGGGCACCTCCCACCAGAGGAGGTTCCCCAAGCCCTGTCCAACCTGGCCTGGAACACCTCCAGGGATGAACATTTAATATACACCCGTACATCAAAATAAGAGCTTTTTCATGTGTTAAACGAATCATCAGGAGGAAGTTTCTATAAGGTTTTATTCTATTCCTTGTCGTGTTTCCCTCTCCTCCTCTGACTAAAATATTAAATATCAGCTTCTCCCTCATCCTACATACTATTTTGTGAGAAACACCAATTACTGTCTCGATAACATTAAAAGAACTGGCAAAATATTCCTGGTACCAGCCAACATTTCAAGTAGAATTTTTCTGTTTGAGGCAGACCTGTTATATGTGACATACTACAGCTGGCAAGTGATAGGATTTTCAGATTTGAAAACTGTCCGTCTGTTCACTGCTTTAAGTATAACTCTTAGACAAAATTAATTATATGCCTTTCTCTCTTTATATCATACTTTTCTCTCCCATTCCTAGGTAGTCGCCCCAAGACCATTCTTGGTGTAAAAATCCCAAATTGTGTGTTCAATTGCGAGCGCAACATAAACCTCAAAGGCAGCAATATAATTATTGCCATAAGCTCATCTTTATGTCAGCTTAGCATTTGCCAGGGAACAACTTAAGAGTTATTTTTAGGCCTTTAAACAGGGACACATCTGGCATGGGGTGTTCATTAATGAAGTGTGTTAAAACTGGTAAGACATTGCTGATATCAACAGAGGCAAACGTTGGGAATCTGGAACATTTGGCCTGGTGTTTTTATGTGCTGCTCTGAGTGCTAAGTGTTAATAACAATGAATCAAAACCTGGCAGAATGTGCTTTTCGTAGTACCAGCCGCAGCGTAACGAACTTTTAAGGTGTTAACACAAATTTCTGTCTTCAAATTATGTAAATTTAAGCATTTATACATAATTCCAGAATGGTATCTCATGCATGAACTCTGTTTAGTGTCATGTACTGTTACAGAGATACTCTGGAAATAATTAATTGCTAGAAAATCAATTTCTAAATCTATTGGCTAATTATATCAATCCTGATAAGTTTTCTACAATAATTTTCTAAAATATGTAGCATACTGTAGACAAAATACAGCTTCAACCAGCACCCCTTGTTTTAAATTCATTGAAGAAAATTTATGTACATAATACTTTGTATCACTCCAACCTGGAAGAATTCTTATTTTTAATATAGTTCCAGAGAAAGTCTTTGAAGATACATAATCCACCAGAATGTGCCCCAGACTGTACTTTATATGTAAATTTGTTTTCCTCTTTTGCCCTTTATTTCTTACAGCAGTAAGATCAAGTGTTTTAAGTATGAGAGCTCACGTAAAAAAAAATAAAATCAAAAGTAGTTCAATAAATATGCAACAATTCAGTAGCAAAAGGGATGTTGGATTTAGGGAAGATAAGTGAATACTGAACACTTAGATAGTGAATAACTCAAAGAGGCTTTTTGAAACTATTCTTCTAATTTACTTCTTAGTATTTTCTCTTGGATATTCCATGTCTGTCTTAAATAGCACAAGTAGGTGACCACAAAGAGAATTCTTTTGTAATGTTTGCAATTTGTTTGGCTACAAGGAGAGCTTCCTCCACAAATTTCTGTGATGTGCAGAGAGAGAGAGTTGCATCACAAGCTTAAGGCTTTTTGGGACAGGGTGATGATGAAACATGGCAGTTTAATAAATAAAATTTAACTTCCTGATGTTGTGAGGTTCCCCCCCCAATTTCCACAATTTCCTTTTGTAAGCAACGCCACCTGAAATCCTGTGACAGAAAGAGGATCAAATGGAACATTGAGTATGCCCTAGAAATTAAAAGTTTCTTAAATTATTTAAACATCTGGACACAGCTGCACCCAGGAAATAGAACATCATGGGCCACATTTTAGAATTCTAGAGAAAATCGGGAAGACAATCCCCACACCAGTCCTGGCAGATGGAAAGGTTGCAGGACTTTCCATCTCTGGAGACATTTAAAAGCAAGTTAGATGCTCCACTCATTACTTAACAGTTTGAACCACAGCAGGGAGGGACCTATAAACCCACAGGACCTATTTCAGGAATGCCAGAGATAAAGAAGTAAGGGAAGCCTAATTCTGAAGTTCATTGTCTACAGCAGATTGAATCCCCTCCCATTTCACCTTATCTATATCCGTGAGCCTCATCCAGAGATCATCTCTTTGATTCTACCAAGAGTTGTGATTTATCTTCTTTCAAAGCTAAAATTATAGCAAACATATGCACAGTGCAAGAAGGAAAAGTAAATACTGAATATATGCTGAGAGGAAGAAGGTCTGAGACACCAGAACAGCAGATGTGATCTTTTTAATTTGCCAAAGTCCACCAGAGGATGTTCCTTGAAATTCCGTAGTAACAGAAGGAAGTTATTTCAGGTCTCAGGAGGAAATTGCTTAATTCATTTTCATGACATTTAGTGTCACACTCCTGCTGAGAAATACACATTTCATTGGAAGGAAATAATTCATTAAAGCAAAGTGCATAATGTAATTCTCAACTTCCAGAGCTTTTGTACAGAGACAAATCCAAATCCTGGTAATTCTCAGGCAAAATATATATAGATCTGTGTTTTGGTTAACAGCAGCAAAGATATTGGCTGTGTCTGGTGCTTCTGCTGCAGGCTTGGAGTTTTCCAACTGGAATTGATACTGACTTATGCTTGGCTGCAGTGTGGAGGACATGCTGTCAAGAAGGCCTGGAGAAGAGAAGCAAGGATTCGTGCCAACAGCAGGAGAGGTTCATATCCAGGGAAAGACTTCCCTAAGGAACAAAATCCAGAGTCCTCAAAAGTAAAACCAGGAGGATCAGTTTAATTGTGATCAGCATGGTTTAGGCATAGAATCCAGGGCAGGTTGGCAAAAAGGGAGATGTCTTAGCATCACCAACTGCAGGGCTAAGATACTTGAGATAAAATTTTGCAGTGTATGCTAGAACAGAGTTTAAAACCATCTTTTTTTAAAGACAATCTAGATTCCATTTCATCAATGTAAGAGCAGAAAGGCTAACCACAACATGATGCAAGAAGAAGTTAAATATGAATATCCTCTTTCCTAGCAATCTAAGAGTCTTCTCCTGGGTAAAGACACTCATAAATAGTTATTATTTGATATCCACTTTTGAAACTGCTGTGAACTGTTGGATATCTGATCTTTATAAAACTCCACCCACTCCCTTTAAGTTTCCAAACAGAAAGGCAGCACTTTCCCAGGAATTGGTCAAACACTTAAAAGACTTGAACGCTGTGAAAACCTAAATGGAAGTTATGCTGCAGCACAGTCCATGGCACTGCGAGAGCTTGTTAGGACAGTGCTCCAAAGGATGTATGTCTTGATGATAAATAAACCTCTCTGATGGTTCTCTGCCTCTGAAAGGAGAGGTTCAGCCCCGTTCTCGAATCCTTCCCCCGTGTTGGAGCTGACAATTGATTGACTCTGCGGTTAATTGGTTAAAGATGGCAAACTGCAAGGAGCTGTTGTTTGTGTCCCTAAGGGCTTTTGATCCCATGGCTTTATCACAGCAATTCCTCCTGCAGCCTGCAAAATAGGCCTCCAGTGCCTTCCACACGCAACCGATATTGTTAAGATCCAAAAAGTCCTGTTCAGACAGCGAAACAAAGACACTTTGCACTTTCATACGATGTATGAGTTTTCTGAGGATATACAAAGGCCAAAGGGACAAAATTAGGTTTCAGGAAAATAAGATTTAGAAACTCCCTACAGCAGGTCAAGTAAATTCAAACTGTTGTGAGTTCAAATGCTACTAATAGAATTGTTTATATTTCTTCCCTATATTTTGAGAATATTATAGTTAAAAATAAAATAAAAAGATCTCAAAGAACCAAAACAACAACAACAACAACAAAAAGTAAGAGCTTTCCAACTACATACCAAGAGTTTTAGCTATTCACTTTCTGCCCATGGAGACAAAGCCAATCTCGTAAACAACAAGGCTATAATTCAAAGCCAGAAATCAAGACTCATTTTATTACATTTCTTTCCCTCAAAATTTTGAAAGAATGTTTGCCTCGGTGTGATTCAGAGATGAGCATTTCTCAGAAGTGTTTTTTCCCCTAGGAAAGGGTTTTGCTTTTCAAAGAAACTCAGACCATTAGCAATGTCTTTAGCAACCTTGTGTTTTCTTTCACAAGCTTCCCCACACTCTACTGGAACTGCTTTTGTGTGTATAATCTTATAAAAACAATGATGGCAACAGCATATATAATTCAAACAATTAAGCCACTGCAATGAGGGGAGAATAATGTCTCCATGTGTTAAATCATATTTGCAGTTTGGGTACTGTCCTGCATAATATATCTGAGTGGTGCAGTGTTTTGTCTGCCATAAATAGCAGCTTTTCCTTTCTTTGCAATTCCGCTATATCAGCCCTGCACTAGGATAAACAACACACCATAAAAGAGCAGAAGGCACAGTTAAGATAGAATCATTATGCAAATAGGTTATGGCATGCTTTATATGAGAACAGCTTCCCTAAAGAGACCTAATGGGATGACTGACCTATAAAGCATTTAATTTGTTGTTAGCATTTCATTTAATTGTCTTTCAGTTCCTCTAGGAATAAAACTTTTAATTGTAAAAACTTCCAAATGACATAATGGTTGATTTCTCTTTCTGTAACTAACAGGTTCCTCTCATAGTAAAAATAGCTTGCTGTGATTTCCAACTGTAATTTTTAAGTTCTGGTATAATTCTGGTAAAAAAGTTTGGATGTTAAGACTTCAGCTGACAAAACCCTATTAAAAGAATGTTATTCTAGAAATGTTAATGAGAGGCACGTTGAAGAAAGACTATATATCTTGATATACAGGTATACAACAGATGATCAATTTTTCTCACTTTTGACCTTTGAGTAGTAGACTCAGGATCCATAGTCCTAACAGGATTGATTATGGTGTGAAGGTTGCATACAATAGGGGGTAAATAGACTGTATCAATAAATCTTCATTTTCTTTGGCCAACTACTAAAGGAGACTTAAAATCCTCACCAAAAAAAAAAAAAAAAAAGTCCAACGGCATGCAGTAATAATTATCAAGTCTAAGTAAAGGGGCTATATAAATACCGAAATATTCTGAAATGTATCGGTTATTTCAATGAAAGCCCTCAGAAGGGTTTACAAAGATAAACTGGATTTTTATTTCATAGAGAGAGAAATGTTATGTCTGCAAAGGCAGGCCTGAAGGCACCACTTAGGATTTGGGGAAGTTAGAGGTCAGTACTGTTGGGAATTTGGTTTTAGCTTGGGATGTTTTTGAGCAATGGCCATGACCAGAAATATGCCCTGTCAGGCAAGGCTGTTCGCAGCAGCTTGGGTTGCACCAGCGAGAGAACAGCCGCAGGAATGGGATCATTCCAACCCCTTTGGCACTGGTCAGGCCACGCCTGGAATGCTTTGTCCAACTCTGATCCCCTTTCAAAGAGAATAAAAAAACGGAAAAGGCACAGCAGAGAGACACCAAGACAATCAGACATTGGGGGAGCTCAGCATGTGAAGGGAGGATGAAAGAATATTCATCCAAGAGGAGAGAAGGGCCATGGAAAAACCAGTCCCAAACTTCCAGGACCTAAAAGGTAACTACAGAAATGATGGAAGGACAAAGCAAATGGACTTCAGTTGCTTCAGGGGAAATATTGGTCTGCAATAAGAAACCAGTGCATTGCAAGTAAAACCAACAATGCTGGAACAAGTTACAGGGAAGTGGTGGAATCTTCCTTGCTGGAAATATTCCTGCCTGACAGGGATAACCTTTCAACAGAAGGTTGGACCAGATGGTCTCCAGAGATGCTTCCCAACCTAGATTTCTCTCTCATTCTAAAAATGCCTGGTGTTCTGCTATGACATTTCTTCCTACCCAGCCTTTTTTAAAACGCAAAATCTTGTCTGAAATTCATACTTCATTTTACAATCTTGTATCATGTTGTTAATTTGATTTTTAAAAGAAACCACCTTTCTACAAATAGAACAAATGAAAATTCTTCAGCCCTCAGTCAAACATTTTATAAGCTAATTCTAGTGATAAAATATGAGAAAGATAAGAACTGTTAATAAGGGATGGATTTGTGATGGATATATTTTAGTTATTGCTCCAGAGAATATTAAAACTAAACATAAACATAAAGAGAAACATATTTTAAAAGGTCAGAGCAGAAGATTTCAATTCTAAACTCAAGCAAGAAAAAAACCAATGGTATTTTTAGAAAGGCTTTTTCTAATTCTAAAATATTGAAATAAAATTGGATAGAAATACACACGATCCTTTAAAAAAAAGAAAAGGAAGAAGCTGCTTTTAGTATTCTGTTAGCATTCTTTTCCAGGAAGCTGTAAAACTCATGCATTTTCATTTAGATTCTTCCATCTTAACCTTTCCTTATGTCATTGCACCCTTAAGCAAAAGTGTATAATGTATATTATTTTATCCATTAATCTCCCATTTCTAATGTTATTATGCCTCAAAATGACTCACTGTGGCCAATTCTTAAATATTTTGTGCAGCAGAACGCTGTGCTCAACAAGCAAATCAAAGCAATCAAATAAAAAAATGAAAAACCCTAAACCCCAGAAACATCTCAAGTTTATCATCCCAATATTTTCTAATTATATGAAAAAATTTGAAACAAAACAAAAGAAATACACCAAACCAGCACTATTTAAAGTCTACAAACTCTACCTACATTTGGGAATTGCTATGCATTCCTGAAAGCAAGACTTAAACACACACATTGCTTTTTATAATCTAATTTATAAAACTAATTTTAGGAAGATAAACTAACTTAAATGAAAAGGAAGAGACACTGAACAGAAAATGTTGAGAATAAACTCAGTTCCTAACCAAGGGTGAGAAGAACAGAAAAATTCCTTGGAGATGTTACTAAAACCACTAGCAGTCCTCAAAATATAACAGATGCAAGTCCAAATTCTTGTAACACATCTGGGCTTCAAGTGTGGGGGCAGTGACAGGTGTAGTTATTTTGCCAGAAATTAAAAAAGAAAACAGAGTAAAGAAGGCAGCAGGTAGGATGTGTAAGATGGCTGAAGAGTGATAAAATAGAAATGCATTGTTTCTTTTTTGTATGCTATTTTCAGAATTTAATGACTGAGATAATTTTACCTAAAATTGTGGTTTCACTACAGTTTTACAAGAAATGGTTTTTAGGAGTGTTAACATTTAATTATAAACCTCTCAAATTTCACTTGGGGGCTGTGAACACAAAGGCTTAGGAGGCATTGAAGGGTAACCATTACTGATGTGAGGACAATCATCACATCAAAATGATATATTTCTATTTCTTACATTCACAGAAGGGGAAAAGATTAGCTGACTAAGCAAATAGTGGAGAATTAGATGTTTACAAAAACACAGTTGTGTCCGGTAGGAATGGGCTGAATCAATGCCATCCAAACACAGATTTAATGTTAGTGAAGGTAACTTCCTCCTGAAACTGTTTATATTATAAAACCTTATGTAATTCACAGTGGAATGAGTAGAAAATCACATTTGTCTAACTCCTCTAATTCAGAAGTTTTTTTCCAGAAAAAAAACTACCCTCAGCTCTGCACAGATTAATGCTCCTAAACTGATTTATATTCCAGTCCCTCAGTGAAGCATCTGTTACGTTTCTCCATATCATATGTGTGTTAGGCAGAGAGCCTCAGGGCTTTTAACTATAACAAATCCAAAGTTGATTTGCCAAACCTCTTGCTACCAAGGCAGTTTTCCATTTCACAACAACTTCCTCTCAGATTTATGTCCTTTAAGATGTATTTGCCCTCTACTAATCAAGGATGTTTGGAAATCTCTCTGATTGCTTTCCCCATGATGATCATCTCGACTGTCCCCTCAGATAACCCTGTTTAGTTCAGCTGCCTCAGACATTTGTAATGTTGCAGGAAAAAAAAAAAAATATGGCCCAGTTTTGCCACAAAAAGTTCACATGCTGCTAATTCTACTTTCACAGCTTTAAACAAGTGATAGTTTTCAGGTTAGTATCACTTCTGCTCAAGCAAAGGAAAGGACAGCAAGATGGAGAACTAAGCTTCTTTCCAGGTCACTACTTGAATTATTTCCATAGCAGGATATTTTAGTCTGTGTATTATTTGTTAGAAGTAAACCAGAATGAATATTTTATGGCACAAAAGGACCTTGGCATTGTGTAGGTCAGCAAACAGTGTCAAAATTGTTGTTTTTTGTATGTGAGGAAACAGATCTCTCGTGTGGGAACTGCAAAAGCTCCTTCATCAAGGCACCTCATTTAGGGGCTGATTCAAGACAGGGTAACAAAGTTACGAGGAACTCCAGGTTGTGTAAAATCCATCCCAAACTCCAAATGCGAGACATTGGTCTTTGGGATTTGCACTCCAAGATCAACACACAATTTTCCTGTTGAAAAGAACAAAATACTCTAACTGATAAACCTAACCCACTGTTCCTAATTTAGAACTGGAATAGACTACTCAATATTAGGATGAACAACATGCAACAGAAACAAAAGTTATGCCACGTTTGAATTTCCAATAAATTTCAGGGCTTTTTCTAACTATATCTTCTTGCTTCCTTATATTCTTACAAATATTAAATCGTGGCTAATTGTTTCATAAAACCATCACTGAACATTACAATCAAAATACAGATAGGTCATGCTCCACCATAAAATATAGGGTTTAGAATTTTACCTGTTGAAAGCTTATACCTAAACTGCAATCAGCCATCATTCCTTCCATGGGATCGTTTTTTACATCTTCCCCCAAGCAGGGCTATCTCCTAAACCACATGGAGATGTGCCAGACATCCATGGTGTTTTCTGTGTAAGTACACAGGCACTGTTTCAGTCGTGATCTCGAAACTTATTGAGAATAAAACTTTACAAAGGGAAAGGATTGCAGCCTCACTTCTGCAGGTTTTACTTAAATTTACAGGCTTCAGCAGATATTTAGGCTGCAGCCTTTCAGAGATGTATAGCTGGTTTCTCATGAGTTCTTCCATGAATTATTCTGTGATCAAGCAAAGACTTCTTGAGACATGAATATGAGAAGAGCTATCACAATCACAAAAATCTACAAATCTGCAAAACACTTCTTAAGAAGTGCTGTCATTATTACAATGGATCCTTCCTATTTTTGCTGATTATCCCATCCTGAAAGCAGAGGACAGACATCCTCAGCAGGCTGAGTGTTCCACTTGCAAGGGGATACAGACATTGTGTGAAAAGATATCTGTGAGCTATTTAAATCATGCAGGGATGGATGGATGGATGGATGGACAGGGATGGATAGATGGATGGATGGATGGAGGGATGGATGGACAGGGATGGATGATGGATGGACAGGGATGGATGGAGGGATGGATGGACAGGGATGGATGATGGATGGACAGGGATGGATGGAGGGATGGATGGACAGGGATGGATGATGGATGGACAGGGATGGATGGAGGGATGGATGGACAGGGATGGATGATGGATGGACAGGGATGGATGGAGGGATGGATGGACAGGGATGGATGATGGATGGACAGGGATGGATGGAGGGATGGATGGACAGGGATGGATGATGGATGGACAGGGATGGATGGAGGGATGGATGGACAGGGATGGATGATGGATGGACAGGGATGGATGGAGGGATGGATGGACAGGGATGGATGATGGATGGACAGGGATGGATGGAGGGATGGATGGACAGGGATGGATGATGGATGGACAGGGATGGATGGAGGGATGGATGGACAGGGATGGATGATGGATGGACAGGGATGGATGGAGGGATGGATGGACAGGGATGGATGATGGATGGACAGGGATGGATGGAGGGATGGATGGATGGATGGACAGGGATGGATAGATGGATGGATGGAGACTGCATTACTGGCAAAGAAAAGTTTAGACTAACATGGTAAGGATAACAGGTTGAAAAAAACTCAAATGCCTTGCCCGAAATTTGCATTTAACTTTGCTGCCATGATATTGTGTAGAATTAAGATGCAAATTCAGTCTTTGGAATGAATATTGTTAGAATCTGCTTATTATGGGTAAAATTCTAAGGTTAAATTTCTGTTATTCTACAGAAAATTCATCTCATTCTGAGCTGTAGCCAATATGCATAACACTATTAAGGCCCCATAAAATGAATCACAAAATTTATTTTCTTTTTTAAAAGAATGTAAAATGAAAAGTTAACTTTCAACCTTTTTCCTATTAACTCAATGTATGGAAGAATAATCAAAAAGCACATAAGGACAATAACTTTCTTGCCATATTGTGCTTGCAAGGGAGGCAAAATAATAGTGAGGGGGAAAATGCTAAAATACAAACACTACTTTAATAGTCTGAAGATGAAAGGTTTAATATATTTCCCTATTTTTCCAAGTGTATTTTAGCACTTAGAGTAACAAATTTTTTATAACTCAGGCTGAAATTTTATACCCTATGAATTCAGTTAATATTATAAATTAATAAACTGAAATATAAACAAAAAAAATTGAAATCCAGACATGTTTGAGCTGTGAAAAAATTTGCAAGATGAAATGTTGGGTTCCTTTTTTAAGTATT
Organism: Origma solitaria; assembly: GCA_013397895.1. Lineage (NCBI taxonomy): Eukaryota > Metazoa > Chordata > Aves > Passeriformes > Acanthizidae > Origma > Origma solitaria. The sequence goes on from VZRL01003250.1 coordinate 115,529, forward strand.
CCCACATTTCAATGAAGAGATAAGGATCACTAATCAAAACATAAATTCAGAGTAAAGCTTTTTTAAATTGTTGCCCCTGAAGTCTCCTCTGCAGAAGGTGAGCTCTGATCATCCTTACGTGGTTTAATCAGTCACAGGCTTGTTGCAGTGACCTGGGAGGCACAGGAGGACGAACAAAGTATAAATGTTACTGTGTCCATCTCCAGAAATTGGATATTATTCTTAATAACACAGAATTTAATATGGCAAATCTGCACAGAAACACAGAATGGCACTTGATGGCTCCAAAGAAAACAAGAAGAACATTAGAAGTTAGAGAAAACTTCTAAATGTGACCTCCACTGCCCTTCTGAGGTGTTGGATGTGCTGATCACTTATATGCCACTACCTAAAAATGTAAAAGCTGTATTGGGATGAGGCTAGAAGGGTAAAATACTAGCTGAGAAAATGACAATGTTCTTTGTTGGTGATTTATTCTAGCTTCAGTTAATGTGTTTTCTTAAGCTTTTGGATAGTGTCATCTTCATTCTCAATTGTTAAGTTTCAGACATGCAGCTATATTATTAAAAATTCCTTTTGATAGAATTAGACTATCATTACCAGGTAATGAGAAGAACATTACTGACTTTGTGAGGAATTATGTCTTCCAGGATTTTCATCTAAATTAAACTTTGGTCTGACTTAAAAGAATAAATTGTCTCTGAAGTCTGCCGTTTCCTTGGTGATATTTTTTATTCTTGTGTCATAATACAAGGAGAAGAAACATTTGAAACTTTGGTTAGATTACTTTCCAGTACTGCAAAAATGGGAAGATCACAGAAAAATTGAATGATGCCAAATGAATGGAGCAGAGAGTGTGCAATTATGGCTAAAGTAGGATTAAATAAGTAAAGGTTAAGTGCAAGCATGACATGATAGAGAAGGAAAAAGGAAAGGAAAAATTTCCCTGAGCTTCTTTTCATATCTCATAGATTATGAGTTCTCCCTCCAAGTCATAGATAATTTATATAAATCATATTTATCAGTGTTGTGAAATGCTGTGTAAGTGCCCAGAGAACAAAGTGACTGTGGTTTAAATTACAGAAATTACTAATTAACACACATGGAAGAAAGGCAGAAATTTCTTTTTCATACTACATATAATATTTTAAAATGCACTTATATATTCATACATGAGTGGAAGAGTAAATGGAAACACCATAGAATAAGTTTGGGAGTCCAACAGAGATATGCACTAATTCCTATTTTGTTTTTTAAGTTCAAGTACTTTCTTGGAACGTGTATCACTATCTGAAACTTGCTATAAATAAAACAACTACAGTTGCTGCCTTGTAGAAAATCTGTACACCAAAAGACTTCATGAAGAGAATAAACTATTCCACAGCAAGAAGAAATCCAACCCAAAGAACATCTTTACATACTCAGTACCCCTTCAAAGTGGATAAAAATTGTATCAAAATCTAATAATTTTTCAGAGAGACGAATGAAATCAAGAATCATCCAGAATACATTTCCCTATATAAAAAGTCTGGAGAGCCTTCAAAATAGGTTGATCTGAAAAAAACACGAATATCTTTAAAGAAAGACCTCGTTTCAATATTTATACTGACTAATATCAATGGCATCAGCACCTCTTTGGAGAGAACTTGGTGAGTTTACCTTCGAGAACGCCCATCACGTGTGAGAGTGCTCGGCACGTGCTTGCCTCCTTTCTATCTTGAGAGATTCCCAGAAGTAGAGCTGTTGAATGTATTTATTCTAGGGCAGAATATTGCTGTTTTTTCAGGACAGTTTGTCAGGTCAGTGTCACCCATTTGTGTCTGAAGAGAGCCAGCCAACTCTTTAAGGATCCCTATGTAGAACTGCTTTTCTCAGGGCGGGTGATTCTCCATCGCATCGACGTTATTTTATGAAGATGTGTTACGATTTCAGTCAGAAAAGGTCAGAGCTGGCACTGAAAGAACAGAGATTTATTATTCAGAGGGAGATTGCATTGCAGCCCATAAAGCATTCAGCACTACCATTAAGACAAAACCTACAGTCAGAACAGCAGCAACACCATGGTCCTGGGGTGGTTAACTCCTGCCCCAGCAGGAAGGATGAGAATAATCCCATTTCCAAAAACTACAGTTCTCTGCCTTTTTATTCTCTCCTAATTAAAGCAATACATAATAATTTGATTAATAATGGCTAAAGCCACTGTCCAACTTTGTGGGTTTTTTTTCCCTGTAGACCAATATTCTTTCAAATATTAATGAAATATTAATTAAAGGTTTTTTGTTAGACCAGGACAGAGAGACTGAAAATTAGCCAAACACATGTGATTATTATTCTGCAAATATGAGCAAGTACATCTTGTATTTCAAATTTTATGTAAAGACATGTCAAGAAATCTAAGACAGGGAAGCCTTAATAAATCAGCCTTTTACAGAAGAAGAGCTCAATCAATATTCTAAGAAAAATATTCACCTGGCTGGAAACATTTGCACTAAATTTGGAGGCTGTGGGCTGTTGGCTTGTGTGAGGACTCAAGGTAATTTCTCTAAATGGAACGTTAATTCCTTTCAGAAGGATTCTTACCTTATGAGTTGAACTAAGAAAAATAAATCCAATTTAATTGTTAGGATCTCTGCTTGATTTGTCCACAGCTGAACATTTCCTTGGACTTTGCATCCATGGCAGCAGGGAAAAGGCTCTGTCTCTGAAGGCATCCACAGGGTCTTATTCAAATACATCTTGAAGAAAAATAGGAAATAGTAGTGAAAAAAATACTGCTAATATAAATGGAGTCCTTGGTTGTCTCTGCCTCATCATCCCAAAGCACTTCCCCAGATCCCAGGGACAGTTTACTAATTTTCATCTTATTTTGCCCATGCATTGAACACTTCACTGAAATGGAACTGATTTTGCTGAATGCTTTGCTGAGTTCTAAGCAGTGATTTCCTACTTAGAAAGTGTATCTTAATAACACCTTTTATTCTTGTGTATAAACTACTTTAAAAACCTTTTACAATAGTAAAAACATTTTTTTCCTAATCTCTTGAAAGCCTTCAATTAGTAGAATGCATTTTTTGTTCATAGGATGCATTAAAAACTTTTAATTCTTATCAGCATCATTAACACATATCTTAAATTCAATGTTCATCTCCAGTAACAGCATTATCAGAAGTGTTCAGCAGAAATACGGTTTTAAAAAGAAGCCAATCTTAAATAAGAAAATCAAGCATGAAAATACTTAAATTTCTTCAAAATTCCATCTGGGGAGGAAAAAGCCAGAGTTATTTTATTTCTTCTTGAGGAGTAGGAAAGGAAACAAGCAAGGCAGGATTTCTCTGTGGTTATCTGGAGCCTGGAGAATTTGGGATCACTGAAGATGTCAAGATAAGATCTTAGGCTTTAAAAGGCTCATGTGGAGCACAGAGGACTGAGCACAGCTCAAGTAAACCAAGTCTCTGTAGAGTTAACACATCCTTGCAAAGTTTCAGGATCAGAAACCAATTTACTCATCATTTCCACTGTGGAAAATTGAGTTACAGGTGCCCCTTGTAATTCAGAATTTTTAATTTTTTAAAAATTTTAATAAAAACTTCCAACAAAATCAGACTAAATAAATAATGAGGGAAATCATCTCAGATTAAAGCAACACAAGATAAGAATTACTGCTTGAATATGTTAATAAGCATTGTTGTTGAGCAAGGCCAGAAAGTTCATCTGCACCAGATTTGGAGGGGAATGGTTGCGTCTCAGTCTGAGCTGCAACATCAGGAGAGTTTCTTGGATTTAACCACATTATGATTTCTTCAATGAATCACTGGGTTGGGGTATTTTTCTGTCCTTAAATAGAAGGTTCTTCGGAAGGAACCGAGGCTTTTTGTGAGCTCTGAACTCGAGGTGGAGGGTGCTGTGGAGCAGGAAAGGTTTGCTCTGCTGAGCACAGTTTGCAGCTGCAGCATTTGGGAACCTGGAAGCGGCAGAAGAAAATGCATGAATGTCATAAATCTGAGCGCTTTAAATAATGTGTGACCTAATATACTGCTTTAAAATATTAAAATTTCAAATTATGAATGAGTCCTCCTGTACCTGATATACGAGGATGTTTCAGCAGTTTCCATTAAGGCTGCAATGACAGCTGCTCCGAATCGCTGATCCTGACAACTCCACGGCACCGGCTGTAAATCTGGAGAATATGTACCCCTAAAAAGCAGCTGGTTACACAAGGGAAAATCCACAAAATTGTTCAAAGATACTAAAATAGATGCTAAAAATTTACTTTTACGATTAAGATATGTGTGCCAAAATATATGTTACTCATTACATGTTGTAAAGGCAAGGTAAGTAGAATATGAATTCACATCCTACATTACAATACAGTATTTGTGGTAAAGCTGCCTTATTTCTAACATGGTAACTTCAAAATCCATCAAGTTTTACAATTATGGAGATATCAGAGAAAAACTAAAGAAATTACCCTCAAAAAGAAATACTCATTAAACTGTGTGTAATTGAATTTAAAAACTCTTCTTAAATGACTGAGTGGTAAACAAAAAAAAATAATCTAATCATCATATAAGAATATATGAAGCACATCACAAATCTCTCCAACAGCTGTTCGTTTTTTGGTAAAAATAATCTGTAGAAATTATATATTTGAATTTGTTTTGTTTTCTCTGACTACCCAGGAGTTAATTTTTGTGACTGTTACAGCTCTACATTTATGGGAGGCAGAAAGACAGACCTAAGGCTGTTCTGTGGCCAAAAAGGCACAGATTACTCAAACCTGCTACATGCCTTGGGTGACTCCATTATTGTCACTGAAATTAGGTTCAAAATATAACAATTTGGGGACTGAATTTGGAAAATCATATTTGTGAGTAAATCTGCTTCATCAAAATAAGTGCTAATTTCTTTCATTGTACTTTATGGTTGATATCCCCTAACCAAAATGTCCTTTGTATAGCACAATTTGACTGATGACCTGATTTGGGGGCAGAACTATTACACCCTTGCCATTCCAGCTTTAAGAAAGACCTCTCTGGAAATTAGTTCCATCTTACCTTTTTGTTGCCTGCTATCTCCTAGACCATTTGGGTTTTAAGCAAATGTTGAAGAGCCACTTCCATTTACTGTAAATTGCTGCTTCCTTGTTTGTGGCACAATTCAAACAGATTTTGAAGCCCTGACTTCAGATTCCAAAGCTCCTTCACACTTAGTCCCCAGGCACTTCAGTCACGGTGACTTCACTAATTAGTTTCTGTAATTTCTCAGTCTGCTCTTTTGGATTTAGAAACCTTGAGTAACCAACCTGGTTTTGTTTACCCTTTTATTTAACTGGAATTGAATGAGCACCGATTTGTGCTTATTCACTGCAAGGTTACTGTCCTTGGCCAGCTGATAGTTCACCCTCCTGTGGGTTCAGGGGCTGCCCAGAGCGCAGGAATGTGATCCATGTGGCATCCTGAAGTTCCTGCAGTTATTGGCAGTACTTTCCCCAGTCGAGATGTGCAGCTGCACCGTCTGCTGTAATGACACAGAGCTGGGTAGAGTTCCTCTCTCCATAACATTAACAATCTCAGCATCCATTTAAATCTGCCCATGGAAAGTGGAGCAGAACAAAACACTGACTTAGGGAGTGTTCTTTCACAATCTTTCCCAAAATTGGTTTTCTCATTCTTACTTCTATTGGGCTGTTTTTTTCAAAGCCAGTCTGCCGCCACTGCCTCTGTCTTCCTTTCAAACCCAACTGCTTGAAGAGCAAGGACTCTTCAATCCCTCTGTTCCAGCTGTGATACTTCTTAAACCTCTTCTAATAAATACTTCTTCTTAAAATACTTCTATTATTTTCCGGGTGATTTTTTTGGAACCAAAAATGATTTGACATGGGGAAAACAATGACGTCCTGAACCTGTTTGATTCAGATATTGCTGCACAAGAACATGACCACATCTTCACTCAGTGAAACCTGAGCTCTGGCTGTACCTATAACATTTAGTATGGCGTTCGTACAGTCTTGTGGCTTGAGCATTTTGTAATATTAGCAAAAATATTCCCCCAAAAGTTTAAATTTGAAACCATATTCAAAGGACTTGTGCAAGTCTCCTGTCACGGTACAGACAGGAGAAGGGGATGTGTGCACATCATACAACATCCAAGATATATTTATTACATATACCATGCTCTGTAGATAGATTTGAGGTACTTATATATGTATATGTGAGAATATATATGAGAAACTTGAAAAAAAAATACAATTTAAAGACATTTATATTCTTTCTGGTTTATGAACAGAAAGGAGAAGGAATCCTCCAAACTGCCCAACCATTAAATGTGTTTTTTAAAGCCTCATTTTAACTGTAATATTAATTATTTATGCTTCAAAACTCCGTCTTCTATTCCAACTTTTTTTTTTTGCAAGTTTCTGCTTTGAAAAGTAAAAACCTTATTCAATCTGGTGTTCTTTAATATATAACAAAGACAGATAACTGTTTGTTGTTTCTCACATAATTTTGTTTGTATTTGTATTCAACACAAAACTGTGCTTTTTTTCCCTAGTCTTTTGTTTGATTCACCAACAGATTAATTCTTCCTTCTAAATAGTATCTCATATTAATTTTATTCATAGATAGCCTATAAAAAGGTTGTCTAGATGTTATTTAAAGCACATTAATAGGGCAATATATACTAACATAACTTATGTTACATTTGTTTCCTGTGGGGTTTTGAATCTAGATAGCAACTGATTAAATAATGAGAAAGCATTTTGCAAAGAATTATTTACTGGCATTCTGACTAAACTCTGTACCAAGATTTTTTTTATCTTGGGCCTCAGTGCTGGCTCCAGGAGATGCTATTGTCCATCTGAGATAAACTATTACTCAGAGAGTTTAGCACACACATCATAGTGTAAAGTATATAGGCTTCAGCCTATTTTATCCTTTTGCATTTTAGTATTGAACCAAAAGCTTACTTCATGTAATTGATCTATAAATATCTTAGGATGAAACAGTCAATTCAACCAGAATCAATTTAAGATTTAGTTTCTAAGAAATTAAAGAAATCCTGCACATCCTATACAACCTCTTTAGCTTGTAAGTCTTTCCATAGTCTTAATTCTAGTAACTTCTCTTAAAAAAGAAAAAAAAAAAAAATAGAAATCAGGCCTTGTGCAAGTTGACAGTTTGGCAGCAGAAACTGATGGTGAAAGTGCCTTCATTAATTCTATTATACAATGTATTGATTGTGAAACAGGGTGAAGGACGGTGTGCAGAACATCGAGGGGAAACAGAGCTGAAGAAAACCATAAAAATATAAGGAATTCACTCTTCAGGGTGATTTTTTGGGCAAAATAGGACTTGCTATTGAGAAGATTTAGAGTCAAATATAATGTAGGAATTGTCACAGCCCTGGAAGAAGGCAAAGTTGGAAAGCATAGAAAAAGAATTATCGTGTAATGAGCTTTGGTCAGAATGAGTAAGTCCTTGTGTGGGATTGTGACTGCACACACAAAGGCACTGGGGAGCTGGACTTGACATTGATTGCTCAATTCCTTTTCTACTCCAAATGGATTCTCAAACACTTGCTGAGATTGAGTTCCCGTCCAATGCAAGCATGTCATTGCAATTAATTTCATTTTAATGGCTGTTTCAGAAAAAAAAAATCACTTTTTAAAAATCAAACACAGCCTTTTTAAGCAGCAGTGCAGAACATCAGCTGGTTGTTAATTTACTGTATCAGAAGATCTGTGCAACCTTCACAAAACTGAAACCGTGTCTTCCATTATTGCATTTCATTCTTAGTTCTCAACTATAAGGTCTTGTTATCCCCATGGCAGCAGCAGAAATTTTCATGAATCTTTCCGTATTTTGAACGGTGGATTTCATTTAATTACAATCTACAATGCACAACAAATAAGAATCATACACAAAATCTTTTACATGAGCAATGAATCGTATGTTTGAACGTAAAAAGTAAGTTCACATATAAAATTTACTATACCTGGATAAATTCATGCCAGTATGTGTCCAAACCTGTCCTTCATTATGCTGAAAAAACTCACATTCACACAAGGAAATTGAGCATTTTTGGAAGCCAAATATTTTTGCTATGACAGAACTGTGTTCAAAGCCTAGCTATATTAGATGATTAAAAAAAAAATTATAGATGTCTTGTTTGTTTTTGCATGAACAATGGCACAGAATGGAACAAGGATATTAAAACATTTCTAGTTCACTTCTGCAAGTTGCTTGATTTTTGGATCAGCAGAATAATCACCTTCAACCTCAAGGATACTTACAGGAGTCCAGACCTTACCTTCAAAGCTGATGAAACCAATAATTTCAGAGCAGGATGTCATTTTGCCCTTAAGTTATGAAACAACAGTGTCATTTCCGTTACTTCTTCTATTTAAATCTTCCAAAATTTCAGCACCTTAAGGCCAGAGCTTTGCAGAAGAGTGATGTCTCCACATCTTTTCACCCCAAAACGTTACTGTTCAAAATCAAAGCAGTCCCACAGAAATTTAAAATGCCATATGGAAAAACAAAGCCCATTCCTTACACCTGATAAACTCTGCATGCTGAGACTGCCCTGCCTGTGTTCCATCACCTTCTCCATCTTCCAGACTGCTGCTTCTCCCTTCTGTTTTCTTTTTTTCTCCTTTAAATTTGACTTTAACAGGATTTCAACCCAGTTGTTCACACCAATACAATCCCACCTTAATATTCCTTAAAAAAAAATATTTGAAATTACATTTATATGTGACAGGAAAAAGAGCGATAAAAGGGTTGCAGAGAATGTGAGAAAATTGTATCATTGATACATTTGATTTTACAATAAAAGCCTCCACTATTTTATAATATGCTTGTGTGTAGTCTCTACGAAAAGACTGAACTGAAAATAAAATGGATACTTTCACAGAACATTTATAACAGCAAACAAGTCTAAAGACACAAACCTTTGCTAGAAGCAAGAAGCTGATGTGGATTACTTTGACTTCTCTTTCACTTCATTGGCAATACATGATAGCATACGGTTTTGACAGGAAAATAAAAGGAATTAACAAAATGGTAACTGAAGACATGTTCCAACTTTAGATTCCAATTATAGCCCACACTGCTTAAAGCTAGGAAATGTGCAAACATCTAACACGGATGAAGGAGAGAGATCTAATGAAAAAGACAACATGACACGAGAACACCGAAGCAGAAGCAGCTAATTAAACCCATACAACTGCAAAGCAGATGAATTATTAAGAGAGGCAGAAGTTAGTCATAAACTTGTAGTGTTTCTATGCTGAAAGAAGATTTAAAATTAAACAACCTGGATGCACAAGTTATGTGTAGGTTTGGGGGGTTGAGTAGTTATCATTGCATTATTTTTTCTGCTGTAACCTACTGTGCCATCCAAACTACATATCAAAGGCTGCCCTGGACAGGTTTACCTGTGGGCTAAAGGGTTTTGATTAAAAGCTGTGTAATGCACACTGGGAAATGCTTTATTCTTTGGAAGAGAAACCTCCATCCACCATTGTTACTAACAGCAACCAAGCATGAGTGCAATTCAAAGGCAATGTTCATTTTACTCACCACAAAGGCTCATCTTGTAATTAAAATAATCTCCTGAAAATCTACATTCATGAGGCGTTTTTACAAACTTCCTATTCATTTTTCGAAAATGTGCAGCAAAGTTTTTGAAAAGCAATAAACACTTGCACTGGTAGTTTAGTGCTTGGAAGGTTTTCTGCAAGTCGCTAAGGTTTTTACAATGGTCTGTAACAGGCTCTCCTTTCAGATTTCCACAGCAGTTACTTAAACAAGCTGATAATTTAATCATGTTAATGATTACACAACTCCACTCAAATCAGACTTAATCAGAGCAGCTTTGTGCATTCAACACAGAAGATAAACCCCTATAATCTAAACCTTTTGTATACGCTCTGTACCTGCTTTCCCCAAATTAAAGGAAAATATTCTTATGCAAAGAAATCTCTTTATAATAAACTGGGTTTTAGCTGGAGTGAAACCCCATACTTCCAGGCTTTATTGAGCAGGCAGATATCACCTTTTCCCTTTTTTCCTTCCCAGGTTGGTATTTCTCTGTTTGGTGAAACAAAAGACTGAGGAGGACAGAAAAAGTCTCCACTGGAATTCTTTGTTGTGCAACTCATCAAATTGTAAAACCCACCATGGATTACAGGGCCCCCCAGATGACAACATCTTTGTATTTACAATGTAGATTTGATTTAGCTCCTAAAATATCATTAAGCCTTCTGTAAATCTTCTTTTTTTCAAACACTGATTTCCTTCAAAAGAGATTTAGAGTTCACAATGAAAATACTATGGGAAGCCTTGGAATATCTCAAACACTCTTTTTTATGTGTATTAAAAACCCATCTACAGTGTATAGGTATTTTGGAGAACAATTTTGACAAAATCCCCCAGTATAATTAAAATATAGCAAGTACTTCAGAGCTATTTTTTGGTGGGTCATTTAAAGTCATCACCAGATTCTTGGATTTTGAAGAACGCAAGAGATCTTAATATTGGACCATATCATCGGCAAATCTCTTCTCTTACACAGTTAGGACCTTCCTAAAATAAAGTAAATCCAGGTCTCACTTCATGATATGAAACAAAATAACTACTTTTGGGGGGGAAAAAAAGAAAAAAAAAAAGGAAAAAAAAGAGAAAGTTTTACAAATGAAAAGAAATTAACTACCTTTTTCCCCCAGTATCAAAATTTTTCACAATACTGAATAAGTTGTTCCAATCGGAGCTGCTACGCACTATCACTGTAAGAGCAGATGCTTCAGTTGTTTCCCAGTGATCACTTTCTCTGACCTAAATGACTTAGTTCTTTGCTTCTGATCATGGTTACTGCAGAATCTGTCAGGTACTTTTAAATTAAGACCCTGAAAATATCAAAATAGTCCTTACAGCATTCCCCATATCCTTGAAAAAGTCATGTGTGAAAGATTTTTTATCCTAAGTTTCTTCCTACACTACCTTTGCAGCTTGTTTGGTTTCCCCAGTATCCCTGAACATCTGCATGCTCTAAACATAAAAAAGAAATCCATTTCCAAAACTGACAGAGAGGAATAAAACTGCCAAATATCAGCAAAGTGCATTTTTACAGCAGAGAATAATTTAGGTTTACATCACCGGTGCGTTTCAGCTCAAATTTGCAAGTAGCACTTTTAAAAGTACAAAGTACTAATTTAGGAGAGCGTTTATGGAGCCACCAAAGTTTCTCAGTCTCTCTGTGCTGGAGCTCTCCATGGAACTGTGGCTCCCCAGGAAAGGAGAGACACGGACAGACTGGGGCCAGGGAGGGATTGAGGGGATGGAGCATCTCCCATGCAAGGAGTTAGGAGAGCTGGAGCTGCATCTTGATGTTGGACCAGATATCCAGGGATCTTTTAGTATTCAGCTACTCTACTTCATTTTTTGATATTCTGGCTGATCTTTTTTTTAGCCATTGTGGCTCTCTCTTCACAAAAAAGAAAGCATTATGAGTAATTTTTGTTAATAATTATAGTTTTTTTCAAGACCAACTTTGTTTCTCCTCAGTATAGTAAAAGATATTGCAAATAAAGGCAACTGCAAAATGGTCACTTCTTTTATAATCAGTAATATTTATAATTAGTAATATTTCTAATTAATTTTACTCAGCTATAAGACATGACCCAGACACAAAAGCCAAATCAAACCTAAAAACCTTACGTAACAGCTGAAGAGTATCAAATTAAGATTCATTATTAAGCAGCTTCTCATTAATTTTCCTGAATTAAAAAATAAGCAAAATATTTTATATTCCTCTACATCCATCTAATATTGTTGCCAATTGGAGCTGTTGCAATTATTTTTTAATAAGTTATCATTAATTACTTTTTTATGTGTTTGAATAAAGACTGCAGCAAAACTTTCAGCACCTGAAACATCAACAATTAAGGGTTACAATGATCGCATTTCACTGGAGGTTGAGCAGCAGCCTTGAGATTAATGAAAAGGTATAAACCAAGTAAATATTCGACAATACTCACAGGCACAGCCATTCTCTGGTGGGAAAAGCGGGCGAGGAAAATGCTGTTCTATTCTGGGTCCCAGAAGAAAAGGGATGGTCCAAGGTGAGGAATTCAGTGAGGAATCAAGGAAAGAGTTGGGATGGATGCCATGGAGAGGTGAGGATCAGCCCAGGGCCTCGGGAGCATCAGCAGCTTCCACGGCCAACCCACATCTGCTTCCAAAATTTTATTAGTATAAACAGAATGAACACACTTTTAGTTAAATTAATCTTCATTTTTAGCCCCGGCTTGAGAACGAGAATTAAGTCAGGGACCTCTACAAGTCATCCCAACCTCAATTTTCCTCCTATTCCAGCTACATCATGCTCTATATTGAGGTATTTCTAAAATATTGATGCCTGTGCTGTATTTGAGCTTTTATGGCTCACTTCCTTTTCTGGGGGCATTTTCATTGAAATTAATTCACGTCTTATGTTCTTTTTAAGATACATTCTTCCACACCACATCTCACCAGGGCCATTATACTTAAACAGAGCATTTATTTTCAATTTTTTTTTTTAAAAAATCATGCCTACTTCTTTAAGATTTCCCCTCCTCTCTTCATTTATTCTTGAGGAAATGAGAAAGAATCATAATTTCAGGTCTTTTTATTTCACTTTTCAAGGTATAATGCATCATTTAAAAAGGAAATATAGCTCTAAAAGTTGCTGTTAAGGACCATGAAGCAGAAAAATAATATGTAGTTCCTTTGCAAGGTTTTTATCTTAACAGCATTACTAACTGTGACATTTATCCTGCTTAACCTCACCAAATGTACCCTAGGGAAATGTCAACAGAGTCTTATGGTTTTAATACAAATGAATTATCAAAGAGTTTGAATAATGTAATCATCTTAATGTATTCAGTTTTTATAATGAACATCTGTTATGGGCAGAGAGAAGCAAAATGACTGGTTAATGCAACAATTAAATAAACAATTAAACTCAAAAATTATAAAAACTTGATTTTACAAATTTAACTATTTAGAGCGACAAGCTGAAGAAACTGCCACTGAGATACTCCCACCCCTTATTTCTGTTGGATGCGTTTTTTTCTTCGATGGCATTCATATGTGTTTTTCAGCTGCTTGTTATGGGCATAATCCTGTTTACAAAGACAGCTTGTTCCCTGGATAGAAATCTTCTCCCTTGAGTGATGCATATTTGTGTTCTTAAAGTTGCTGCCAAATCTCTTACTCTGCATGCCTTCGCCAATAATCCTTTTGCAGTGTATTTTCTGTCAACTCCATTTATTAAGAGGGTTGTTTTCAAACATCCTGCTCGCATACATTACTGGAATTCTGCTCTCGTGGGAATACATTCTCTAATTATCGAGATGGTCTAACAAATGCCTCTGATATTTACTGCTATTATATTTCATTCTGGCATTACACTTTATGACCTAAATATAATATCTGGAAAATCTACATGAATGATACATAATTTTGCCGTCTATACTCTTTCGAGGTCCTCTTTATGAGTAATTCCAAGAAATAATGAATATTTTGTTTAGAAAATCATGCTGTATTTTGTGAGTCACTAAACAAGCATCCTGTTTTATCCAAGTTCCTGAATGACATTTTGCCCGACCTCCATGCTCTGAACCTTGTTCAGACGCTGTAATCAGTTCGTTCTTTTGCTCCTGCAATGTTGTAATTTGAATATACTTTAGGAACACTTGTCAGCTTGTCATTGCATCCATACAGACACAACAGTTTATGTCCTGAATATGCAAATCTGGTATATTGAAATGATACTCTCAGACGTCCCTTGCCAGCTTGGTTCAAGGCTGGATTCGTCTGCTTTTACTTGATGCCATTTTCTTGGTGGCTACTCTTTGCTGTTCACAATTTGTTAAATATGGATAATTCAAGATGCATTCAGAATATTTCAATGAAAGTTATCACATGATTAAAGGTCACATGATTAATTACTCTTAGATTAACCCAAGAATCAGCATGACAGAGAAAATTCATTACTTTGGCCATGACCACAACTTAACTGGAGTTTACTGTATGATTTTTTTTTTATTTTTTTTTTTTTTTTTAAAACTGAAATCTATTTCTCACTGAAATCCACATCCTCAATGTCAATGACTGTGTCTAGAGGGGTTACGCAGCTCCAAAATTGTGTTTACATCTTCTGGTGTGTTGACAAGGGAAAAACACAGAATGGTTCTACCTGAATGAAGGAAAGCAGGGCAGGTCTGTACTGCTGAGACCTTCAAGTAGTTCCTGTCAGGATTCACAATTTATAACTAGCACTTGAGTAATTTTCCCTCTCTTAATTTAGAAAGAATGATTATGGCAATATACCTGAAAAATTCTAAGTGTAACAATGGAGTTTTCTTTCTATATAAAATGGTGTAGTCACAACACATTAGATACCATAGGCATGTTCAAACCTGATTTAAATGCACATTTCTGCTGCCACTTTATACCACCCTAAAAACCTTCCTATTGAAAGTATGACACAAAACAATGAAGATCTCAAAAATCACAATTAGGCAGAGTATGATAATTATTTCTGGAAATGAGTGAAGTGCAAGTGAGGAATCCTGGCTCCCCTGGCTGCTCACCCTTTCCTAGCCAGGGAAAGAACTGTGTCTCACACGACAGCTCTGAAACCTGGGCACACAGGCAAGCTTTCTCACAGGCACAATCAGTCATTTCAGTCAAGAGCTCGTTGAAGTTGCTGCTGTCAAAATCACATGAACATATGCATAATTTTCATTCCTGCATTCACAGTCATCGTTACTAAGGAAGCAAAGAGAGCGACCAAACCAGGGCCTGTGGCTCTGAACAGAACTCATTCTTGTGCTGTCTGTTGGCTTTGATTCCTTGCCTGTCTGGATGATTATGATTTCCCTTACCTGTCTGGCTGGTTATGGTTTCCCTTTCCCTTCCCTGCCTGGTTACCACAACCAGTCCTGAATTCTGCTGTGCTCCATGTTCCTTTGCTTATTCCCCTGTTCAATCCCAACTGTTTTGAAATCACAGAATCATCAAAACTCTTTCAGCCTGACCAACTTGCTCGGGGGGAAAAAACCAATGTGTTTTTCTTAGGATCTTCTACATGGTTTTCCATGTATAATTTTTTTTTTTTCCCCTGTAACAAGATTACTTTGAATCCTTTCAGGAGTGCTGATGCTTTGGTCACCCACAGATCCACATCTATTCCATGTGATGCAGGGGACAAGGACTTTGGCCATCAGGGATGGTGTAAGCTCAGCTGCTCTTTCCTTTGGAGTAGGGGGGACCTGGAACAAGTGGAGAGAAATCTCACCTAGGGCCAGGCGAGAACCTGAGGCCAAGCTGGGATACAGGAGCAGCAATGTTGTGCATGAAAACAGACCAGGGTTTAGATAAATCATCCTGGGGCACTTGGGAGCACTGTCTCTTCACATTCAGGCAGGAATTAGAAGGATTACACTTCTTGACACTAAATGCCTGTGTTCTGCCCCAGTTATACTTCAAATGCCTTTTGCGAACTAAGCCTAGGTCTTTTAAAATTAATTATCTTTAATTACCAGGTTCACTCCTCTGTCCTCAGAAAATTGTCACTTCATTTTCTTTGTTCTAATATTTGCTTACCTTCCCAGTTAAACGTGACTTTTCCAAAGGAAATTCTCAGTTGTACAGCAGGGTATTTCTAGCTAATTTCCTTAATACCCAAAGGATGCTCATAATCTGGACTTTCAGAAATGAGTATTAATTTCTTCTCTCTATGTTCCCTCCTTTGATCTTAGTTATTTTACAAGGTCAATTCTAAGTACAACTTCATAAATTTTCAGATACCTCCTCCAGTTTCATTTTCTGTGTCCTTCAGCACTAGCATTCACAGGTAAATTATAACCCAGTTTGTTTTCCAGTGCATTCTTTTCCACTTCCCAAAGATTTCACTGCTGTTTTCCCTGGAGTTTCATTTTACATGCCCAAAAACAAGATTCCTTTGACATAATACCACCTCTCCAAATTTCATCTTTACATGGCTGGAGTTACTTATTTTCATTAATATTCTGTGTATATGAACCAGCACATCAGATTTCAGAAATGCATTGAAAATCACAATTAGCGTCACCTCCTTTGCTTGTGTAGTCTGTTATTTCTATTTGTTTCCTCTCTTTCCATATGACCATTTCACTACATTAACATTTTTCTCCTAATCTGATTTCTGCCGCGTATAATGCAGTTCTGAATAAACTGAAATTGCCTGGTATATTTTAGCTCAAGTGCCACTCAAACTCTGCTCTCCTTCGTCACCCCCTTTCACCCAAAACAGGTCTTGAAGGCATTATTGTTCATGCAGACCATGAAATAAACTTTTATTCAGAGGGAATTTATTGCTGAAAGTGATAACTCTGTCCAGGTGAGACATATGCTTTGTTCTTTGCTTTTTTAAGTGAGTTCTTTAAAGGCAGAGGGGAAAGGATCACCATGATTTTGACAATGACAAGTATATCAGTTAAAGATAAACGAAATTATTTCAATGGTTGAAAATGAAAATAATCCATTTTTTTTAGGTCATATTAAAAATAATAATTTGGAGGTAATATTTGGTACAATGGATCATAAGATATACACTGGATAATGGCAGAAAATCCAAGAAGTCTCTTTGTGATAATGGATCTGTAACTTTAATTGACATTCAAATCTTGTTTAAACATTGGCCTGTTGAACTGTAAGTCTCTCTACTTAATTGAGTTTAAGGCTAAAATAGAAAAGATATTTTAATTTTTAACTGTGGTCACTAAACACACCTAAAGTAATAAAATCTGAAATCTCAAGGAATTTAGAACCAAGTTTTTTTTACTTAATTCAGTAAAACTGACCTTACAGTATTAAAACTGGCCTAGTATTTTTGAAGACCTGATTACCTCTGTATGATTTTTGCTTTCAAATTTTGCATATTTTTTACTGTATCTTGTTCTCTTTCCTTTCTCAGAAGCAGAATTGAATTCACTTTCCAAAATCATGTTAAAAGGGTGATATGATTTCTCACAAATATTACAAAGCAATTTCCTTTTGTACTGCTGAGACAAGAAAGGAGAGAATATTTGAGCACAGGCATTTTACCCTTCTTCCAAAGCAGAGCTAATGATGAAGATTTGGCAGGAGAAACAACTTAATCTTTGCAAAACTGTTTAACTTACAAACCTATATTTTTTTCTTTCAGAGTCATCCAGAGTTCATCCCTTAAGAAGCTTTTCCTATAAAAATATTCACCATTCTCTGAAGTATTCAGTTGAATGCAAAGGCACTTCAGGTCCTGAATTCTTCTCTTTGTTTTCCCTCAGTATTTCCTAATGTTCATGTGAAAGAGTACAGAAATGAATCTTGCAGCTGAAATTGCTCTGTCCCTTACTTGTGTTTTATTCCTGACCCTTCTTGGGCACATCTCTCCAGCCATGGAGCAGCTTTGGATGCAGAGAGATTGGCTCTGATCGGTCCAGCAAGTCATCCAGGGTTTTTATCTTTTTCTCCACAGGTTTGTTTGGTCATTTTTTGCTTTTCGGTTTTTCTTAATAATTATACAACACATTTGTTCGCAGAGTGGAGATCCAATGGAGTCACTCTCTCTACAAAGCCATTGTGCAGCAGTTTGTCCTGACTTCCCACACAACAGGAAATTTACACCCGGGAAGGTTAAAACAGAGATGAACCGCTGGGTTCTGCCTCTTCTTTCATAATGGGAATCTTCCAGAAAGGACTGATTTGATTTTCATATTTACACTTTAGAAATATGGAACGGACTGGTGTGAAATTTGGTCACTCAACCCTTTCTCGGCTCACTTTTAGTGGGAAAATTTGGTAGCGATTAGGGGATAGAGTACTCCCAGTCTCCAATAACACTGGAAAATATTGCAATGAATTACTCAATTTTTGTTCACATTGCGCCTTTCACTCACCAAAATAAAATTTAAAAACAAGGAAAAAAGAAAAAAAAGAACAAAATCCCGAATCCCACCACCTCTGAATTCAGCAACATTGACTATGAGCAGCACATCAGAAGGATCAAATAAAACCCTCCATACTAACACCAAGAGGCTTAGCTTGCTAAGAAAAGAATTAGTGATAGCTTCTATCTAGAAATTGATTTATGATACACAAACAAACACCTAAAGCTTCCATCCATTTCAGAGCCTACTTTTTGAGAGCAAATTGAACATTGGAAACAGCAGCCTCCAAACAAACTATCTTCTGATTGTTATTAAAATAAGGCAAAATTAAATGTTAATAATTAAAGAAAAGGCAAAATTAAATTAAAGTGTAGATTAGAGATAAGACAATTAATGCATTCTATTGTCAAGACCAGATGTTCTTTTCCCCAAAAAGTCTAGAATTTATGAGTAAAGAGAAAAAAAATTCTCAATTGCTGATAAACAGATAATTAGAAGCAAACTAAGCTTGAAATTAGATGATATATTTTTACAAGGGGCTGTATACCTAAAGAATTATAAAATAATTGCAGGGAGAGAAAGGTAGGCTTTAATTTGTTGAAGTACTGGATGAGGCAAACTTTCAGAGACTAAGCTTGAAATGAGAGCCTTTTGTAGTACAAAAACATGATGAGACAGCCTTTCATAGCATTTCAAGCTTTTCCATAATATATTGTCATTGCAGCCAAAGAACCCGTCAGATATGATAATTTTCACACAGCTTTGAATAAAAACTTCAAATGGATCAAAAGAAAACTTTCAAGTTGCTTTGTGGTTTGTAAATATATTTAGAAATTGCTTTGTATCACAAACAATAGCACTCTAAGCACTTCAAAAAGAAAGCTGTTAGTTGTGTTACCTAACAAAAATAACGTTATTTACTGAAAGTAGTTTACAACACTTACAGTGGATAGAAACATTTATGTAAACAGCAAAATACTGGAATGACTCTGTAAAGTGTATTGTACAACAGCCACATTGATTAAAGTTGCGGCTGAATTTTCTATTTTATTGCTTTTAGTTCTCTTACTGTCCTGGAAAAAATGATTGAATTGTCTCAACCCCAAGAATGTGTGACTTGTTAAATACCTGAAAATATGTAAGCATTAGCCTGCATAAACCTAATAATTTCCTCTGATAAATAACCTAGGGGAAAAAAGTGTTACTCATAATCTTCAGAACATTCACCATTTAAAAGCTGCACATTGCAGTAAACTCTATGGCCAGTAAAATATATCACTATATCTCACTTTCTGACAGTAAAATATATGCTTAAAACATATTGTAGACCTCTAAAATATGTTATGTGTTGAAAATATCAAAGACAAAGCCCAGGCTGACATCAAGGGAGAGGTAGCACCATATAAAAATATTCCCAAAATTATCCTGATAAAGGCAGTTATATATCTGCCTGCTCAGTAAAGAACAGTGATTTTTCCACTGATTATTCCATTTTCCACTGTCCAATTCCTGCTTTAACTCAGCATTTCTTGGCCAATCTGTTCTCATGGCTCTGACTGAGCTGACCGCAGAGCGCTTCCCAGAGCTGGTGCAACACAAAAGTTTTCGCTGACTGGTAAAGCAATTTGGAGTTAGATAGAAAATCTTTGCCTTTTTCTCTACTGAAATTTGGAAAATAAAAATCAGGAGTACTTTTTTCAGTGTAATAGTTCCATTTTCTCAGGACAATTGTGAGCATGTTGCGTTGACAGAAACATACAACATAACACATTTACAGTATGGGCAAGAGCACAAAAAGCTTTTCTTTATTAAAAATTTTACAGAAGCTGATTTTTTTTTTTTCCCCATTATGTCCAGATCCAAATCCTTGTTTCATTTCATGACAAATGCTGGAGGAATTTACACTCTGAGATTCCCCTAAATGCTGTATGTTGAAAGATACCGTGCTAGCCATGTAATCTTTATCACAGCTATACAGGGAGGTTTTATTCATTTTAAATCATACAGATCCCAAAACAATAATCCAAAAGGCAGACTTAACTGAGTTCCCTTGGAAGCACACCACTCAGATTATTTTCTCTAAATCTCTAAGGCCATTAGCAGAAACCTGATAAATGAGAAATAGTGCTGGCTAAAAAGAGTGTTACTGCAAGGCTATAATTTCATTTTATAGAATTTTTCTAATATTTTAAGCTTTTAATAGTGCTAAGATTAACTGAGTCATACTTCATTATATTACTTTGCTTCAAATATTTAGCCTCATCAATGAAAGTATTCTCTTTTGTGAACACAGATTTTCCTTCGTTTTTGAGGTATTTCTAATAATAAAAACAAACAAAACCCCCCACAATATGTATAACCATAGAAATAAAACTGCTTGCTCAAATATGGATTTGCAAAATACTTCTATGTTCCTTTTGTACCAGAGGACCAGCAATTAAGAGTTGGGCAGCATTTAATTAGTTTGTCAAGTCCAACTACAAGCTTTTACATATAATTTTTTCCTTCAAAAGAATTGTATCGAAATTTTATACTCTGCCTCTTCACAGGCTGAACCTTCCTCCCAAAAACAAATGATTTTATTCCTGATGGAAATGTGAATCGTGTACTAAATCCCATACCATATAAATAATACCTCCTGGACACAGACAGATCAAACATAAAAAGTCTAAGCCTTAATCCTCATCCCCAGACAATGCAAGCAACTTTAGAAAGCAAATATATCTTGTCTGAAAAAGGCTGATTCTGCTCCAAAGTCAGCAATACTCAAACCCCATCGAGCCCTTGGTGCCTTCCCTGCCACTTTATCCTTCATTTCACAAAGGATTCTGGTGCTGTCCAGCAGTGGTGAATTCTAACAGCTCTACAAATTCTTTATAAACATCATTGCCTTGAAGCTGCTGCTCTTCACTGGGAAAATGCTGGATTTACATTTTTCTTCATTTTTCACTTGAGGATGCCCACAAACACACAAATAGAGAATCACAGAATGCACCCGGTGCTGCCTCCATGTTCACCATTCATCCGCGTCCTCAAGTGCCGCATCCACACATTTGGGACACTTCCAGGGATGGGGACTCCACCACTGCCCTGGGCAGCCTGTGCCGATGTTTGATAACCCTTTCCATGATGGAATTTTCCCTAATATCCAATCCAAATTGCCCTTGGCACAGCCTGAGACCACTCCCTCTCCTCCTGTCCGTGTTCCCTGCGAGCACAGCCCGACCCCCCCGGCTGTCCCCTCCTGTCAGGAGCTGTGCAGAGCCACAAGGTCCCCCTGATCCCCTTTGCTCCAGGCTGAGCCCTTTCCCAGCTCCCTGAGCCACTCTTGGGGCTCCAGCCCCTTCTCAGCTCCGTTCCCTTCCCTGGACATACTCCAGCCCCTCCATGTCCCTCTTGTTGGGAAGGTCCCACCCCAGAACCAGATGTCACTGGCCTCGTGCCCACCTGGGCACACCTGGGCTCGTGCCCAGCCCACGTCCACCATTCACACACCTTCCCCATCATTCTCCACCTCCTTTGAAGTAAAATGTGCTGCAAATGCTTTGAGTGGCGAAGAGCTGAACTTTCAGGTAATTTTAGCAGCTTAAACACGTTATTAAAACTTGATAAAAAAAGCAGCAACAACTCCTGACTAGCAGCACACTGCAGAGGAGGGATATGACTGTTCGGAGGTGGATTAATCATGTGCAGCATCTTTAGGAACGCTCAGTGCAGATGTTTTGCTGGAGAATCATTTTTGGTGTGCCGGTGCTCTATTCCATATCATGTTCCTCGTCAGACAATGAATAATCCTTACCTGAAGAGCAATTACAGATCCATAATTTCAACTCTTTCATTTCCCTTAATGAGAGGAAGAACCGAGGGCAGAAAATATAGCCAACCCCCAACTGCCATTAACAGTAAATGAGATTTGCAGAAGTAACTTATTTGAAACTTAAATCTCTCCACCAGCACTGCATATATTTGCTATATAATTAGTTCATATGTCTTTATAGATGCCAATATTCTCCTATTTCTCCACAGGTGAAGCCTCTTTGCCTCTTTAGGGACCATAAACAAAGTTCATAGACACCCATCAAGCGTTTCTTGTGCTTCTATTCTCCTCAGTAGAAAAGCTGATCCAGCCAAAGATTGCAGGACCCATTGCATGCTGTGTCCAGCTCAGACCCTGTGCATTAATCCTGATTTTCTGCCAGAGGAACTGCTCTGAATCTACATCAGAAAAACACAGGATCTCCCCCCAGATCCTCAGTTCAGCCAAGGAATTTTGCTTGGCAGCCAAAGATCCTTTCCCGTCCACACAATCACTTTTTACCTTGCTAGAAAGTTTAATTTTGCTTAGACAGATTTTTTATATGCTAATTTTATACATAATAGTTATCAGAATACTGCACGACATATGGGAACAGCAGCTTAACAAATTTCATAAATGTAAATGCTTATCTCAAACAATGTCACAGAGCTTTGTGTCTTGTGACTTTGTTTTCTCCCTTGTTAACTGGCAATGTGCTTCTGAAAGCATAAAAAATAAACTGTAAATTTTAAATTTTTCCCTTTTCTTTATTAAGGATTATTAATGGCATGTGACACCATCTGGTAATGCAACATGATGTAACACATTCTTTAAAGTGATTTCTTGGGCAGACTAAACCAAATCTAGTTATTGGTAAAAATATGTAATTTTCCCCCCATATCTTTAAAAATAATTTTTAATTTTCTGAGGAAAATATGAAGCCATACCTTTATGTTTTAACTTTTCTCACTGTAGAAAACAAAAGCATGGGAAGAGAAATTTTCCAAAGATTTTCCTTGTGGTAATTTCTTACTGCAGACTGTGGGAGGTAATTCAGTGTGTCAAGAGTAAAAATGAGATGTCATCTCAGGGACACTAATAAAACTACCTGTCTGCACTTCCAAATATTGTTTAAAATGTAGAATTAATACTTCTTAATATGCCATCATCTTTAACTCTCTTACATTTCTTTGGGGCAATTAAGGACACACCTCCTCCCGCAGAAGGAACTGCGGCTTGTCCCCCAACTCCTCCTCTCCATTTGAGATAATTATGAAAAGAGAGGATAATAAAGAGCCCAATTCCCTCACTTCACAGATATTTACAGAACAAACTTTTCAGGTCACCTCAAAATGCTGTCCCTGCCCTTGGCAGAACAGATCATCCCCGTCTTAGACCAGATGTGACCCAGGAGACCCCAATGTGAATATTGAAGAATTTGGGTGAGAAATTGAGACAAATTGTCGGCAATTTAGTTTAATGAATATGTCAAGATACAACTAGAAATTAAAGGGCAAAAGACTGAAGGCAAACAAAAATCTTCCTGCCTTTAATTTTATAAAATATATTATAAAGGAAATTTTGTTAACAGTTTGAAAAGTCCTTTGGATTTTTTCATAGCCTGTTTTAACAGTGTTTTTCTAGTATCTAATTTCTCTACCTGTAATGTTATAAATCTGTCAGTCATGCTAGAGAGAAAAATGAACAAACAGAAAATCCCTCTGATAATATCGCAACATAATTGCTAACTCAGAAAATAGATCTGATTTAGGTGAAAGCTCTGCCTTTGCTCTGCTGTTACAATCAGCAATGCAAGCTGCAAACATGAAACAAATCCACCAGCACAGCTTTTCATTGGCCACACTATTGTCTTGCAGTGGATTAAGTTATAGCTATTCCCATTTCGTAAAAATCAAATTCAACATTTATATTAAAATATGTCAATTTTACAAAGAAAAAAATTGCTTCCTCCTTCAGATGTTATTTGTTTTCACTTCTCTTTTATATAGTAAAAATAGGAATGTACTGACTCCTTACAAGTATAGTTTGAAAAGGCATGAAAATCAATTTCTGCTTCTAAAAAATCAAGGCAAATCATGTGCAGAGCTGTTCTTCCTACTTTGATATTCCCAGGTCTCGTTCTCCATAAAAAAAGCATCACTGGACCTCAGTGCTGTTCACATCAGTCTGTCTAATCCTCTCATTAAAGTGTTCCTAAGGTTTACATGGTATGGACCTGCTTCAGTTAAAGGATGAACAAAGTTCCTTTGGAAAATAGATCAGAGTTTCTGCTCTTTGGATCCCAAACTTTCATATGGAGCTAATTTTGAAACTTCTGCATCTCTCCTGAACAAAAATTCTGCAGTTGCATTATGCTGGTGGGTCTTATAGTTCAGCAAAAGATAAATAATATTCCTTTTGTAATTACAATATTCTCATAAAGCACAGGAGTCACATATTATCTGATTTGTTGTTTTGAGGTTTTTTTGTGGTAATGTTTTGTAACTGAAGCAACATTAAATTTCAAGGTAAACAGTCAAAAGAACGTTATTTTATTTTATTTTCCAGAGTAATGCTCACTACTACTGCTGTCCTCAAATTATAAATAAATAAAAAACCCGTTGTATTTACAAGAGCAAGATATAAATACTAATTCCACTACCCAGTGGAATTTTTATTAATGTTTTATATAAAATCCCTCTGATATATTCAATTAATTTCATTAAAGACTAAGACAACAATAAAACTAAAAAAAATACCCCAAGTCAGAATCTCCTCTCATTAATATTATTTTCTTAAAGAATGACAGCAAAGCACGTGGGGATGTTGAAAGCTGATAATTAATGTGTGCATCCCCCACTATATATTATATATATGATACTTGTATGGCAGAAAAAGCTCAATGTCCCATGCCTTATTTATCAGTACTGGGTTATGTTATTCATAGATAAATTCATACCTCATTCAGATAAAGCAGAATGCAGTTTCAATTTCTATAATTTCATTTTTGCACCTTAATTTAGGCCATGAGATATTTCAACAACTACAACATATCTTATTTTTATGCTGGTTTTATTCACAACCTTAAATAGAATGTGCGACAGCCCTTCTGTCTTTCAAACCTTTTCATCTAAACACTGTGTCTCATCCAGGTGCTATAACAAATAGGATGAGAAAAAGTTTTTCGTCTGAAACAAAATTATGATTATTTATGTAGTCAGAATTCCCAAGAGTGTTGCAGCAATTAATTAGCAGGAAACCTGCCGAGAAGGGTAATAGATATGGGACATGCATCCTTTCGCTTCTAAGATACCTGTTCCCTTTTACTTATTATTAAAGATGAGGAAAAGATGTTTTGTTTTTGCATTTTCCCAGTCGAAAAGTGTTAATTGCATGCCTGGTCTCAGGCCATTAACACAGAAATAATTTTAAATGTCTTTATGAAAGAAAGCATCAAAAAAACCTTCCCCAATCCCCTTCTTTCAGACACACACCCAGCGTTTATTCTGCTAAAGAAACAGGAGAGGATAAGTCTTGGAGACTCTGGAATTCCTTAATTGACATTAACTGAGATTAATGTCAGAAAACACCTCTGTTGCCTTGTCCTTACCAAAATTGAGGCACAGAAACAAGACGACCTAACGCCATTCTCTGAATACAAGTGTTTAACAGCACTTTGTACCAGAAAGAAACCAACCAGAAACCAACTTGGGGTGGAATTCTTGAACCTCTTCTGTCATCCTGCAAACTTTCTGAAGATGATTCCACACAGAGAGCAAAGGAGGAAAGAGAAATCAAGTTGTTGATAGCTCTGGGAGCTTGGTGGGAGCTCCTCACCCATGGGTCAGGAGCAGGGGTTTAGCAAGGGTGAGGGTCTGGATCCCTGCAGGGAACAGGAATCCCCCAGGGCAGGGATCCATCCGCACAGACCGGTTTGGAGGGGCCACGTGACATGGGGCTGAAATAATTCTGAAATCAAAGACTGACTGGAGCAGATTTTCTGCCACATTTCTGCCTCAGAAGTGCATAATGAGTGAGGCCCTCCCTTTTCACAGAGTAAAATGCCATTGGAGCCCAGAGACTCAGCTCACAGAGCAGCTGCCATCCCTACTCCAAGTGTCACCATCCCCACCCTGACTGTCACCAACCCCACTCCGAGTGTCACCATCCCTACTCCGAGTGTCACCATCCCTACTCCGAGTGTCACCATCCCTGCTCCGAGTGTCACCATCCCCATTCTGAGTGTCACCATCCCTACCCTGAGTGTCACCATCCCCACTCCGAGTGTAAGATGCATGCAGCGAGGGCAGGAGCTGCTCACTGCAGCCGTGGCAGCACACCCAACAGCACTGCTCAGGAAAAGGGCATCATTCACATCCAGGGAAATCAGAGTCAAAATACAGTGTCCTTTTCAATAACTGTTATAGGAAATAAAGCACAGAGCAATTGCACCGGGACAATATTTACAAGGCATGGTGATTCTGTAGCATATTCAGATTTGTCTTTGTATTTTAATATCCCTTTGCCTGTCCTTTTTTGAATTTTCTGGATCCTTGTCCAGCTGTCTGTAATTACTCTTGCCTTCCTCTCCTCAGACTATGAACTATTATTTACTTACTGATCTTTAGTTTTCAAAATGCAAACCTCAATAAATGTGAAATTAAGGCAAAGCAAAACCAGAGGTGAATAAGTAACGACATATGTTATCTTTTATTTCTCTGAACATCTCCCAGTTCAGCCACTACCTCTGTTTTAATGTCACTGCCGTGGAGATCTCTCTTTAAAAACCACAAGCACAGACCCAGAGAAGAAATATGCAATGTAGAAGTCAGAAACATGATGCCCTCAGGCAGAATATTAAATATTTCTTTTCCTTTTTATTTTTTTGAGAAGTATCATTTATTCGTAGACAAAGCCACTTAAATAGATATTTCTTAACAGAAGCTTTTATTTCCCTTCTGTGAGAAGGAAAACCATGCATTCTGCTTGCAAAGCTGTCATATAACGTTTCAGCCAAGCCAAAGGAAATTTGGGTATTTAAGAAACTCTTTCAGGCAGGAAATATGAGGCAGCGAGAGTTACTAAGTGGCTCCTGTTTGGGTGACAAGCTTCTCATGACAAACTGCCCTGGAGGACAACTCAGAGATTCAAAGAGTGTCATCAGAATCTCTCTGACAAAACGCTGAGGGGAGGGGAGAAGGACAAGATAGAAATTCCTTCTGCTTCCCAATAGGGAAAGGTTCCTCAGATGGGCAAAGATTCAGCACAGCGATTTCACCCTGGGGCTGCTCAGATTAACAGTACAAAACACAGCATCTGTTAACCAAATAACTGCATTTAATTCCAGTGTAGAGAAACCTAACAAAAGTGGAAGCCATGAAGAGGAACATACGGGAAGGATTCAGGTGTTGACCTTAATTCTTCAACATGTCTAATTCCCATTTTTATTCTCAGAACCACTGAGGGTGGAAGAGACCTCCAAGACCATGGAGTCCAAGCTGTGCCCAATGCCCACCCTGCCAGAACTGGGGAGGTCTGGCCACTGAAACATTCAGGATGGAGTCCTCAGACACTAACTACTAAGAGATCAACCCACTAGGAAGACAGAAACAGGAAAGGGAAGCATTCAGGAAGATGGAAAAAAAAAATACATGCAAGAGCTGTTGTGACTTCTGTATTCATCATCTCACATTGCAAAATATTCAGAAATATTTTGAAGCAAAAAATTAATAAATTAAGATGCTGGTGTCTTCTTTAACAGAAGTAAATGGTGGGTGATTATTTAAATTTGGCAGAAAAAATCTGAGTGCCTAATTACCAACGCAATTCAGAATGACTGTGCTTGCAATGAAAGTCAGCCAGGGATCAGTTTGCATCCCTTGAAGAACTGCCTTGAATCAGGAGTCTGAGATGTGAATAAACCATTATTCTTTCAACTTTCAGACCTTCAACACATCTAAGAGAGAGACGGTGCAGAGTTTGGAAAGCTTCCCAGAAGGTTTCTGAAATTTGATATCAATGCAGTTTAAATGTAGTAAAATTTGAATTAAAAAGAAACTGGGGTTTTACAGATTCAACAGAAGAGGCTGCTCCAAATGTGCACATTTAAGTGTGAAAAAATTGGTTCGCTTTCCTAAAGGATGATTGAGAGGTCTATGTCTAGTGAGAAAAGAGATCCCTACAAATAGAAACCAAATAAATCTGTGTAGCCCTTTTCAATTGAAATACTGAAATTATGTGAAGAAAACAGACCTTTATCTTCATGTGAATTTCTTCCAAAAGAACCCTGAGTCTTGTTAGCAAAGATAACATAGGGAAAATTTTAATATTTGCAAGATTTTTGACGGGATTATAAAATCTGCAAGATTTTCTATGGATATTAGAGATATTCCCCTAATTACACTATGCTTGTTTTTTAATAATATGAATTTTTAAACTAAACCTAGATAAGGTCGTGATACTATGGTGAAAGGAAATATAAATTCAAATTTATGGAAGTTACATAGAGTTCATATGTATAGCTAAGTTTGTAAAGCAAAAGGAGCATATTGCTGTTAGTGTGGCAGATCCTGTGTTTCTGAGAATTTGGTAGCCCTTGTCAGCAACCTGGACTGGAACGAATGCAAGACACATATGCTGAGTTTTGGAAATGCAAGGACTAAAGGGTATCTAATTCCCATTATTTTTACTCAATCCTTTTGCCTGACAGGTTTCCTCAAAGGAATAGGCCATTCTTAATATCAGACTTAATCAATTTCTGCTCACCATTGTACGTTTCTTTTAAAGTCTTGTATCTGTCATCTTTATGTTAGAGCCAGGATCAAGAAAACTGAAACATCAGTGAGTATTTCTGTATTAGGACCTCCTGAGACCTCCAGGTAATAAAGACAAGTTTGGCAGTTTTAGTTTTCTGTGAAATTCAGACTGCTAGAAAATTCAGTCTGCTAGAAAACGTCAAGGACAGCAGAATGCTGGTTTAAGGGTTTATTGTGTCCCCAGGAGATAAAGATGATTCTGAAACAATTAAAAACCATGAAATAAAATAAAATAAAAATTTAAAAAAAAATTAAAAACCATCTCCAGTCAAAGAATCAGTATTTACTGAAATCCTAAGCATCAACAATAACTGCACTAAAGCTTTCTTTTACTTATGATGAATGCATGGAATTTGGAAACTGCTTAGAATGTAATGACTTCTGATGTCAAGGCCTGCTAAAGTAACCCCTGAGCCGAGGTTGTGCAGTGTTTCTGAGCTACATTTATCTCTGACAGATGTAATCCGGGCCTTATCATCATCTTACAGCTCCTTAAAGTTCCTGCAAAAGAGGCAGCAAGGTAAGCTTTCCTGAAGGGAATAAATCCATTTGGGGAGTTGCTGGACTCTGCATCTGCGCAGATCAAAGTTTCTTCCAGGCAGTTTTCATTCCTAGTCAGGTCCGATGCTCAGACTGAGCCTCACCACTGAATTAGTCCCTTTTTAAGCATGACTAAAGTCACATCATTTAAACTTATTTAAGTGTATTAAATAGGGACATAACCTAAGATTATTACCTAAAGCACATCAGATTCAAAATAAAACTTTTCTGTTGTACTACCCATAAATTCTAAATGCTACAAAAGAGCTAATTTTGTCTCCTTTCTGAATTTGTCTGTGTTCCTTTGGTGGTTTTGGCTGTGCCCACCTCACCCAGAACATCGACTGCAAGTTGCTCATTCAGTAGCAGTGTTATCTCTCGTGGGGTTTATGTGCATATTGCAGGGGGTAACCTACAGCTCAATCCATTAAAGAGAGAAAGTTCCATTTGATGAGACAGAAAATCTGAAGTCCAAAACCAAACATTTAGCTTTCCATCCACTATTGCCCCTGAGTAGATGTTATCTACTCTACAGAGCAACAATTCCTTAAAAGGATTATTGCAGTGCCACAGCAGCCCCCAAGTTCAGGTCAGTAGGGTCCCATCCCATTAGAGAATAT
Source organism: Origma solitaria (assembly GCA_013397895.1). Classification (NCBI taxonomy): domain Eukaryota; kingdom Metazoa; phylum Chordata; class Aves; order Passeriformes; family Acanthizidae; genus Origma; species Origma solitaria. The sequence continues at coordinate 145,256 of VZRL01003250.1, forward strand.
GCTGGCCCAGAATCAATATATTAATATAAACTATTTATGCCATAATCTGAAAAAATTACCATTTAATTTATAGAAAGCTAATTTGAACTCAGCATGTTCTGAAACAATAATTTTATTTCCCCCATTAAAAACAAGTTTGCAATTCTATTAAATCTTTGTAGAGAGCTGATCACTTTTATCAAGACTCTGTAAGGAAGTGGTTTCTGTTTTCCTCTTAGTGCTAAGGATTAACATTTAATTACTCAGTTTTGCTAGGGACAGAACAGAGGTGTTCCTCCCAACCATCCCTGCTGGCAGTGGCTGGGAGCTGGGGGGGTTTGGGTGCTGCTGCCATGGTCCCCTCTCCCCTGGGACCCTCAGCAAAGCAGCACTGCTGAGTTTCACCAGAACCCATCTCCTCTTTATCAACTGCATCGCCCCTCGGTGAGAGGAGCCATGGGAGAGATCTGTCAAAAGTTAGAGACCTCAGTTTTTGAATGAGTTTGAATTTACACGTGTAAAAGGACATCAGTAATTTTCTCACATTTTCCTAATCTCCCCTGATGGATTCAGGCCATGCTTTCCATTTACTCCAGATGTGATAACCAAACTGTCAGCTATGTTTCAGCTTTTCCTTTAATCTTCCCTGGAGCCAATAATAAAAGATTAGTAATTGACAGTGGTTGCCAGGCTAAGGGTAATGCTTATTTTAAACACGGGAAGCAAGAGCTGTATTCTTTGAAGGGATAATTTGTGGGAGGCCAGAAAATTGGATTACTTTGTTATCTGTTGTGTAAATGACAAAGATATTCAGTGTCCCTAAAATGTCAAGGCAAGTTTAATTAAAAATTTACTACCTAATTTGAAGGTGGGAGAAGAGAAAGGAAGAGAGGAAGCACAGTGATGCTTACAGGTAATTTAGAAACTTTCCCAGGAATCATATAATGATAAAAGTTATGAAAAAATATAAGAAGTATACTGATGTTTTGATATATATAAACAAGCTCTGAAACATACAGACTTTTTCTGAAAAGGAAAAAGCATCTACTCTCATCACAAGATAAGCATACGCAACACATCATCAAAATATTACCAATATTTTAAAAGTCCAGAGTTGGGAATAAGAGAAGAAATGCCAAGAAAACATTTAGAAAAAATGAGCTTCCTTTGAAAAGAATTCTCCAGTCACACCAACACTTCCTGGAAGTTGCCTGCAAGAGGTGAATTTCACTTTGCCTGTGAAGTCACTCGGATCCACATCCTGTTACTACAGTAGGTAACAGCCCTTTTCCTACATTACATGCACAGAACATTTTTGTTTCCCCTGTAAAGTGAAGGAAATTGCATGGAAAACATTAATACTTCAGGACAGATTCTGTTTCAGGCAGCACAGCTGAGCTCAACCCCACTACTGCATGTAGACGTTCATTAACTGATCAAATTGGATATAGGAAATTTGAATTGAAATACTCATGCAAAACTGTTGGTGGGGCTTTCACTGAGAAAAGCTGTGGTTGAAATGTCACTTACTTTGGTCACAATACTATATTTCTTAAAATTAAGGAAATTTTTGCTGCAAAATACATGGAGAAGACAGGGTACAATCCCATACTGAGCTCCTTCATGGACAGGAGAGGTGACAAGCAGCATGGTAAAGGTGAACAAAAAATTAATAGGAAAACTGGAAAAGCAAAAAAAGATAAAGATGGGTTTGAGATTTCCAACCCACTTAATTCATAATTGTTCTGCCTCTCATGGAAATGTGCTGCAGTGCCACTGAGCTGATTCAGCATCAAGGTGCTTTAGTTTGGCTCTGTCCTTTCTGTAAATGTAACACAGCTAACAGAATTCCCAAATTAGCCTCAAATGCACTTTGGTCATAAAACATTATTCTTTTATTAAACTACAACACCTTGTGCTGTATGACTGACTCAAGGCCATGCACACTGGGAGATGACTGAGAATGCTCTAGAAAAACCAGCCCTGGCTATATCAGTTTATTCTTTCAAGCTTTACAATCTTTTCTGACATCACCCTCAAGAACTCAAGGGACAGTTCTCCACACAATGAGCCACGGAGGACTTCTAGCACCGTTGGAAACAGTTGGGCTCGAAATGGGAGCAGCATTTGTAGGAATGTGTGCTGGATTCAGATGGGCACGTGCGCTCTGCGATTCCTTGCAGGGGTCAGGGGCACTATTCATAGAACCATGGTCTCACCACAAATGTGTGAAGGGAAATGGGCTGGTGGGATTCAGGAGACAGAGAAAGATGGAAAACATTCCAGCTCAACATATGTCTGTCTTTAAGCACACTTGCTTTCAAAAATATATTTGGCATTCGAATCATAAAAGCTCGCCTAGTTTTGCATCTAATTTAGAATAGCGTTTTTTTCAATCAAACTTTCAGGCAGATGGATAGAAAACGGGGTGTATCTCCCTGTCAATATTTTATTTATGCAGTTAAATGCATATTCTTTTCAGATTTGCATTGTTAAATAAGTAACAGCAGCAGGTTCAATCAGCAATAAGACTGGATTTCAACACAGACAGGCAGATGAGATAAATTTGACTAAAAGCCTGAATTAAATAAAGAGCCACTTCACTATTTCTGATGTAATCTAAAGGTCACATAATCCAATATTGGGATAAATGTTCCTAGGGCAGGTAAGTAAAACAGTAAAATGCTTTTTATGGTTGCAAATTAGAAGATAATTTGAATTTTGGAACCTTTAAGAGTGGATAAAGTGGCCCAGCAGGGTGATTGACATGATGTGTTTGTTTTAAATAGGGAACAGAATGCAAGAACATCTTCATAATGACTCAGAGTCTATAAATCAATGAGTTCTATTTATAATCAATATCATACATCAGAAAAAGAAGGGCTAGAACCCTTGTAAACAAATATACTAATCCTTAACAAGAATGAGAAACACAGACAAAAAATTAGAAGTCTTGAAAGCACTTAATTTTCCTATCGGAGTTTAGCTATTTGTATACACAACTTTCTATTAAACATTATCTCAAGAATCTGGGATATTTTCTCAGTCATTGAATCAATGATTGAAAAGAGACAGGAAAAATATGTTAGAATATGATGATTTTAAAAGCATCTATTATAAAACTGAAGTAGAGGGGTTGCCTCTATTTTATGGTCTTGGTATATAGTTACTATCAATATTTCACAAAATTCCTTTTCAGTTTCCTGGAAAAGGCATGTGAACTGAAGCTGGAGATGACCAATGTTTTATGATGCTTTTGACATTAAAATGAAAAACCCAAGGACCAACAGGAATGGGCAGAGCAGAGCTCGTTTACCTCATACCTCAGAAATAAAAAGGAACCTCCAAATTAAATGTTACAAAGAAAAAGTAATGGAAATATTAAGTTTTCCTTGAAATTTATGACTAGAATTTATTTCTAAACACTCAGGAGTCTGTTAAAACTCCATTCATAATTCAGCTGGCAAAAATCCACATATCTAATGAAAGCAACAGTAAATCAAGGCTGCAGAAAGTATAATTTAATTTAGCCAAGGAGAAAAGCAGTCTATGTGCTAAATACCAGAGTAATTTTGATTGTCCAACCAATGACTCACTGAAAAAGGCAGTAAATGATAAAATTAAATCTTGGTGAACTGAATTAACTCACATCCTTTTCCTTTCCCAAATACCTACAGACATCGTTATTTTCCTTCTCTAAAAATAAGGGAGAAAATCGTGCACAGAACAGCTCTTGACAGATTCTTTTTTTCAGGGTAAATTCTACTTCAGGAATTTACTGTTCAGACACTAACCTGAAGAAATGCCAAAAGAAGAAAAAATCTTTGGCGACACAATCCATAATTACATAAGTACACTTACAGAGTTGTGTGAGTCTTACTTTTTTAAGTTCCCTTTTCTACAAGACACGTGAGATACCCTGAAATCAATCCAATCAATACAGGAATCTTTGTCAAAACCACCTCGCACCTTTTCATTAGAGAAAAGGTTAGCAACAGAGAGCAGGATTTTTGCAATGAGATATGAAACACTGCAAGTCTAAGAGTCCTCAGAAGTAAATGGCAGCAGCAGTGCACAAAAAAATATATTATGCCTATTTAAACAAGCTCTTCCTGAGGGAGAGACCTTTGGAATTGCCCTCTGGTGTCATCCCATAGATGGATAAAACCTATCAGAAGGAATTTAGAAACTTTTTTCCAAGAGAAAATATCTATTTCCATGCTGCTCTCATACACAATTTTACCAATTTCCTAGCAAAAGAATAATCTGGAAGGCAGGCTTTGCTCTCAAAGGCTGTTCATCAGTTATGAGGCTGAGTTCAACTCACCTGAAAACTTAAAATCAACCTCGGGGTTGATCTCACAAATATCCTAGGTAACGTATCAAATATCATTACAATCTTTACATCTTCTAGATAATCTACCTTATAGACTTATTAACGTAGACAGAGGAATCAAATTAAATTTTACTAAATATGTTTCTATATGTGCTAATGTGTCTGTAAATTTATGTAAGGGACAATACAGAGTTTTGGCTTTTTCAACGACCAAAAGCAAGGAATGTGTCCATGTGTCTGTGACACCTGTTCCTGCAGCTGAACAATTCTGATTCCAATAAATGAAGACAGGGGTCAATCACAGAGTTTCCTGTGAGGTATTTTAAACTGGCTTTTGTAATAATGCACGTCTAACTGCAATAGCAGTTAACATATTTCTTCAGTAGAACTGGATTGTACCCAACAGTCACAGCACAGTGTGATATTGCATTCATTCTAAAATAACAGATTATTAGAGGGCAATTTTTAAACAAGAAAAAGATACATTTGATAAATGTCAATGGTTTTATATGAAGCCATTGAGTTTTTAAACCTGTACTTTAATTGCCTTTTCCCTCCCCCCTTCAAGTCTAAATATGACATATAGAGGAGTATGAAGAGCTTTTGGATTTTTATGCCAGCTTGGGGGCAAAAACTTAGGCAAGTAAAAGGCTAAATTATAGGGAATGGCTCATTTGAATCAAATGCAAATATTGAACAAAGAAAATTATTTTTACGGACCAAGATCAGTCAGACATTCAATAGTTTAAAAGACTCTATAACACACTGCACAGATCTCCAAATCAAGTCCCATGTTTTGTGCCACATGCCAAACTGGCACTGGAATATGTTAAACTCCATGCACAGGAAGATCACTGGGATTAGCCATGGATGTGATCAGTACATCCTCCACTGCATTTATTTCTTCTTCACCAATTATGAGCTGTCCTGACGAGTGCAGGACTAATATTCAAAGCAGTAATACTCAATACAAAGATTTGGATTCAAGCTAACCCTGCTGTTAGGTTTAAGTGCTTCTGCTGCATCTCATCTTTCAAATCCCTTTCATAAAAAATTATTTGAGATTACATTATTTAAAAACATCAGCTTTAAGCTGATGACGTCTCTTCTTTAAAAAGCCACTATTTGATTAATGACTATTTTAAATTGTAGAAATTTAACTGCTCATCAGAATGTGCTTTTATTTACAGGTGGCAAGAACAGGTGAGACACTGAAAGCAATGGGGTACACAGCAGAACTTCCCAACCGAAAAATTTACTAATATTGACCCTTTCCACTTCCATCCACTGCTCCCTAAAAGTATCTTCTACATCTTCTAAAAGCAATTTTTAAGGTCCTATCTTGAAACAAGCTAATAATGCAGGAGATAAGAATATGAACTGAAGATAGGAGAAGTTGTTCCTTTAGAGACTACTCAATCAGCAGGAAATTCTCTTGATAGAAGATGAGGAAATGTTTGTGTTTTCTATTCAGAATATGCAGATGAAATACCCACAGTCCTACTTTGACTGCAAACACATAAAACCACGTTGATTCTTTCTTGAAAAGATTCTCACTGTGAGAGTTTATGCAGAATTTCCATCTTGACTGTAATTAAGATGAGCGAAAAAAGAGTGTTTTCCGAGAGGGAAGAATGACAAGGCCATCAAGAGGATAATGACAACAAATGTTGGCATCTTTCACTTTGATATGTATTGTTTCTCTTCAAAGACAGCACCTCCACAGCCATGATGGCAAAATGCAGCTAAAAGCTGTACATCAACTTAACTATGGTCAAACACCTCAATAATTCACCCTTGGGAGACTGAGCAATAAATATTTATGCCATTAACCCTCTTCCCCAGTAAACTCGATTTTTGATTTTATTATCTGCTACTATATTTACTTCATCTTGAAGTTTACTTTTCTTTTGACAAATTAATCTTAGCTTGAATTAATTATTTGTTTTCACTGCTGTCTTATCAAACTTTTGAAATAACTTTAAACATGAATATGCATGTGTGTTATTTATCTACATCAAATGGTTTAACATGCTTTCATCAGAAATTCTTGCAAGTTTTTCAAGGTTCTTTGTCAGAATGGTAACTCTTTTATACAGCAAACTCTTTACAATGTCTTTAATGCAGTTTTGAGGTGGAAATATTGAATCCCTGAAGGTTTACAATCTTTAAAGTGTTTCCCACAAGAATATTCCTTTTTTCTTCATTGCAATTATTAGGGCTGTATAACAGTTAAGAAAAGCACTATGCTAAACTTTCTAGCCAGACAGAAAACGCATCTGGTTTTATGTTATGTTCCTAATCCATTATTATTTAAGAATTTTTTTTCTTCTATAAGGCCAAAGGGGTCGGTTGAAATCACTCATGTTGCACCCAAATGTGCATTTAGCATTGAATAAATTACTGTGTGGCCTATAAGCCATTTATGTGATATGAAAAGGGGATCTCAAATATACAGTCTGGAAAGAAAAGGAATTCCTGGTTAAACCAGGAATTACAGCAGTTCAAGGGAGATAACTGAGTAAATTGTATATTAAAATTAGTAATTTACTGAAATGTGAATGTGTGACCCATGGGGTGAAGAGGGAATTTCCCAAAACTCACGGGTAGAACCAGAACTCTGCTGGGCTGGGATTTTGGCTGTTACAAAGTTATGACAAACTCAATTCCTCTTTCCTCAGCCAGGTAGGTCTGTGCATGGGGGACTGCAGGGAATAAATGCAAACTCTTCCCAAGACACAGCTCTTAAATCAACACAACTTTGTTTGGAGATATGGCGGCTCTGTTTTTCCTTTTTTGCCTTGGGGTCTCCCATTTCTATTGTGCTCATTCTATATTCATGCTGTGTAAAGCAAGGTGAGCTTCAGCTGATTTCACTGATCCAACCCACCCACGTTTTCCTGGGGTAACTTTCCCACTACATCCTGGGAATTTTACTGAACCTCACAGAGACAATCCTAAGAATTGTCCCCTTTTGGAAAAGGACTGATCAGACCTTATGGTTACAGCCACTAACCCTCAAAATGAAGTGATTTTTAACCACAACAGATAGCTACATGTGGTTTTGGACCTTAGATCAATTCTTTTAAAAGAAATGCGTCTTCCTCTCCCCATCCCCTGCTCCCAAAAAAAANAAAAAAAAAAGCTGGAAGCTGAATATGTTGACTTGATTTTAGCTTAACTTCAACTAAATGGAAAAAGAAAAACTCATGTGCAGAAAGTGTCTGGCTCTTAATGGGAATTGCTAAACAGTTCCAAGCAGTAAAGATCATAAGAACATTAGCAGCTTCATAGCAGGAGCAGTGGTGGCAAAAATAACAGCCAAATACTTGAAAACAAGAGAAATCTATGAATGTGTTTCTATGATGTGGCTGCCTCAATTGCAGGGAAGTGAGTTCTATGACCCAGCAAGTCCCATTGCACCCTCTGTCCTTTATTAACTTGTATTTATTCGGATATAGCCTTTTAAAGGAGCTGAGCATCAACAGACTGAACGTGGAGTAGTGCAAAGAGCCCAAAGGAAGGTTAAAAAAAGTAATGGAAATCTATGCAGTTTATGGGTGTCTGGGGAAATCACAGCTCTAGTTCTTTATAAGTTTAAAAATACAACTATTTTATTTTAAACAGCTTTTATGCAACTCCAGACAGCTTCGGGAGGTACAAAAAAATGTGAGCTTAGCATTTCCCTATGGTTTCTGTGATTATTCCTCCTGATGCAATATGAGTAGGATAAATATACAGAATATGTTCTAAATGCAGTTCTGGGGTCTTCAATAAGTGCCTAACCTTTCAGAGGAGCTGGAAAACTGAGTCTGCCCTGGATCTTCCTGAAATGGCTGCAGAGAAGCCTGAAGCAGCACACAGGTAGCACATTGATGTGCAGGCTGGTTTTACATGGGAAATCTACACCAGGAGGAGTTTGAGGTCTCCACATAAATTTCAAACCTCTTTCAGTTCAATCAACTGAGAAATGGCCAAAGGACTGTCCTGGGCCAGGATTTTAGTGCAGAATCTCAGCACAGAGCATTGTCTGTCCCCTTTACATGGCAGCATGTTAAAGCTGTCGGAATTCTGGTGATATATTTCAGCAACACCACCCCACCCAACCTTGGTTGCCTATAAACCGATCACTAGGTGAATATACATTTAAAAATATGTACACACACAGAGAATAGGCTCTGCCACAGCACAGATCAGGGATTGCCAACTGTGCCCTCACTCAGCCGCCACAAACTTTGCTGTGTGTCCTGAGCATCATTCTGTGCTCACAGGAATTGGGTAGGAATTAACCCAAACCCATTTCTGCCTCATTTTTGTCCAGTCAAAATCATTTAAATCTGCCCAAAAACTGCTTGCACTGTCTCATTCAGTTTTTATACCAAGAAATAAATTACCAATGTAGAAGGTATGGAAAGAATGTGAATGGATTAATGATAATTAAAACAGTTAACAAAATATATCATCATTTTGAGTTGAAAAGGTCCTGACAACCCCCACTAAACAAAACCAAACCCTTCCCTCAGATGCTCTGCAGTGCCCTGAGGTTTTTTGAGCAATAACCAGATCTAGGGTTGGGAGAAGCAATAGGATTAACAATGAATTTTAATGCAGTTGTCAGAATTCACACTGAATAGATTCACTTACACATTACTTTATTCAGTTTGGCATTACAGAATTCCTCCTCTACTGTATTTTCATTGTGGTTTACTTCAAAAACTTGAAACCAGTATGAGGAAGCTCTCCTCCCACTAACAGTCAGCTTATTATTCCTGAGGTACTTTTTTGTCCAATGAATATTTTTTGAATTAATGAAAAAAGGTCTTGTTTAATTCACAGCAGATTTCAAACTGAAATTCCATCACTACAAAATATGCAAAGTCTCAGAAGTCACAGAATACTAACTTGATTACGACTGGAAAAAGGAAAAAATACCCACAGTAGATAAAGCCTTTGACCTACACCAAGGTTCTGCAGGAGTGAATCATATGCAGGAGACACATGTCACAAATTCACAATAATCCCCTCAATATTACCTGGTGCAATATAGCAAATTCTGGCACCTTTTCTATGGAGATAGGAATGGGCAGACCCGGCCTGCAGGACCCAGCATTTTATAATTCATCCACATTCAGGACACGTTTCCTTTACCCCCCTCAATGTCCTAAAGCCATTAATACCTTCTGCATGCCATGCTTTGATATATAAATATATATAATTTGTTTTTGTTAAACAGCACACTGTGCATTGCTTTGTAAGCACAAGAAATGGAGAAACAGGAGTAAGGTTTTGACCAGGTGACAGCTCACATGGGGAAAGAGCTGGTGACAGCTCCAGCTGTTCATCTCTTAAATGCCACTTATTTCTTAAATGATTGCCTATTCACAATGAAAAAATGTGGAACTGAAGTCTTTCTGCAGCTATACAATTAACTAAAATTATGACTTTGGTATTTTCCATTACTGGATTTATTCTAATTGAAAAACTAAAGAATTAATTACATTGTTTCAGCTTGTGGTTAATGCTTTTATTTTTTCATTCTAACTTTATTTTTCCTCCTCCTCTTAATTTTCATTTCCTGTAGAAAATTGAAAGCAGTGAATAATATAATAATAACTAAATAATCTTTTCTGTAGAAAGAAATATTTTAAATGAGGACAACTACAATCTCAATTTTAGAAGTTTCTCCTGTATGTGAGCAAAATTCTGAAGCCCTGAATTTTCAGGTTTCTTCCTTTGGCCTTTAGAGGAATGTCCACAATCCAACTCCAGTGTCTCTCTTCTCCACCCCATGCCAAGGCTCAGTGACATTCTCCTGCCCACATTTTTAATATGTTGCAACTGTACTTCCAGAAAATACATTCCACATCTTAAGGGCAGACAGAAGAATTCATATGTACCAACTTTACAAACAAAGAACTTACCTAGTGCTGAACAACCCTGGTTTATACATGCTCTGGCTTTGGAAATTACACTCTGAACCCTCCCTTAGTGGTCAAAAATTTTGCTCTTCTAATTTGCCCATATTGTGCTTTTTTTTCACTGAACTCTCCATGGATGACTCATATCAGGAAAGTGTTACCTTTTATTTCATATTCACTCCTAATTTTATGCTGAGAATCTGATGAGATACAGATCTGTATTCCAAATTTCTACAATATGACCTTTCAAGAATTTGATTTACAAAAGCCTCAGATGTGATAGTTCCCATTTGCACACTTTGTTTTATATGGATGACATTTTCCCTCAAACATTAACCTGCCATTTTATTATCTCTCAATATGTTTCATAGATGGAACAGTTTTGTCACAAAATCAAAAATGGCCCACAAAAATTAAGCTTTGGTGAGGAAAATGCAATTTTTTTCTCTTTTTGTCCTTGTGAGAGCAGAATTCTACATTAAGCCTCCTGTTCTATTTTCCACAGAACACATGGATTGTTTTTCTCCCAGGCCATGTATTTTACATGAAGTCTAAAGGGCCTTTCACATGGTGCTGCACGTGAACCGAAGCCATTAAGGAGTTATTTATAGAACTACAGTTAAAAAATGCCTTATGAAATTATTTTATGCTATTCCATAGACTAGAAACTATGAACCTGTTAAGAAACGGAGCTCTCTGAAATCACTGCCATGATTTCCTTCTGCCTAATAGGGTTATTGCCTTATACAGGTTGGATGTTTATCCACAAAGAATTAAGGATTTACTGACACAAAACATAAGAAAATATTGCAGGGAGAGGCAATTGTTTCATATTGCTTCTTATGAACTTCTGATTCCCAGCCTTTGCTTCTATTCATCTAGCTGAGGTAGGTGCAAATCTCTTTTTCAGTATTTGATTCCTTCAGTAAATCAGGAATACCTACTGGGGACTGGGCTGCTTCATCATCCAACAAAATATACACATAAATATACAATTATTTTTCTCTAAAAATAAAAATAACCAAAAATGTGATTGAAACACATGTTATTAACACTTATTAAGAAACAGAAATGATGGTTTTTTTGTTTAATACTCATCTTTCTTAAAATAAGGATGCACAGTGTTACAAAGGCGTGCAAAAGAGTAGCTTAAAATTCATGAGAGAACGCCTTTCTCAGTATAATTAAAATATTTTTGTAAAATACAGAGTGTGAATTTTTAATAAGCTATTGTTAGTGCACTACCAACCCTGAAAATTAAATACTGTGCATTTTAAGACATTTTGACATCTCTGCTGTGAAAACCAGCACAAAACGTGCACTCCTCTGCACTCTAAGTACTGAGCTGAAGGACTCCCTGCAGTTCAGAATTCCTTCTGTTGACTCATTTGTCAAACTTGTATAAAAGTTATTATGAAAAGCCCAGAGGAAGTAAGTCCCAAACTGTGGCATTTCCATATCACATATTACTGCATATCATGGTAAATAATTATGATTAATAGACAGAATTTTTATTCTAATAATATTGGTGTTACAGAGAGAACAATAGATTAATAAAGATATACCATCCTTGTAATAAAAGAAATTTAATTCCTTCCAAAGTAACACAAACTGTATCTATCTATGTATAACTATATATATTTATATATCTGTGATTTTGGAGTGACCTCCCTGCCAGGACCCGAAGGGAACCTACAGGAAAGATGGAGAGGGACAATTTACAGGAGCCTGCAGTGACAGACCAAAGAGGAATGGCTGCAAACTGGAAGAGAATAAGTTTAAGTTAGATATTAGAAAGAAATTCTTCCCTGAGAGGGTGGGGAAGCTCTGGCACAGGTGCCCAGAGCAGCTGTGGCTGCCCCTGGATCCCTGGCAGTGTCCAAGGCCAGGCTGGACAGGGCTTGGAGCAGCCTGGGACAGTGGGAGGTGTCCCTGCCATGGCAGGGGTGGGATGGGATGGTCTTTAAAGCCTCTTTCAACCCAAACTTTTCTATTATATGCCTAGATAACCTGGATCTTTCGATCCAGCCCTTATCTTCCATGAAAACAACAAGGCATCAATAAGAAAAAGTAGCTTTGAAGTTCTCCTGAAATGTCTCCAGGTGAGAGATGGGACACAACCCAATTCCATTCGGAGGCAGGGGAAGGGATCTTCCCTGGGACATTCTTATCTCAGATTCGTCTCCTGCCCACAGGAACTGCAAATTGTCCTGAGCCTTTCCCTGGGTTTTTTTTAAGGGAAAAGAGTTGGTTTTGGTTGTTTGTTTTCCTAGGAGGGTGTTTTGTTTGTTTATTTTTTTTTTTTTTCAGATGTATATTTTACAGAACTTTTTTCTGAAAAAGCCAAATCCAGTCCACAAAGAGAAGTTTACCATCAGCCACGAAAGGTTCAGGCTGGGCTGAGCTGCACTGAGTGATTTACAGCATTTCCCCAGCTAATAAAGCTCCCTGGGAGGAGCAGCAAACCTCACCGGGAAATATCCACCTGCCACCAGCCCTGGGGCAGTTCAGCACTTGGTGCAGCCCTGACCTGGAGCTCAGTGTGTCCTGGGGACAGCCCAGCCCTGTGGGATCCCTTCCAGACACATTCCTGCCCTGCATCCCGGGCAGGGCACCTTTCCCAGCAGCGCATCCTCTGCAGCCCAGAGAAATCCCTCCTGTCCATCCCCACCACTGCAAACTCACCCTTTCATGTCTCAGGGAGCAGACAAGGCGCAGGGGACTCCGAGGGGAAATCTTTGCCACCAGGGCTGGTTTCAAAGTGTGATTGTTCCATTTCCCTCTGCTGTTTGCAGTGCTGTCTGATGGGTGCCCAGGTGCTGCAGGCACTCCTGCTGCTCTCTGGGCCTGTTTCATTTCCCACATGGCAGAGTATTGCTCGTGTAGCCTTGAAAAATTACAGCAAACATTCTCTTCCTTTCCCCCAAAGCCCCCGAAGTGGGTTTGGGAAAAACAAAGCTCAGGTTTTTCCTGAGGACAGATTTTCACTGCTTGAACTAATTCCTCACACACGTTATCCATGAGCCCTACCCCGTGACTGCCCCAATCCCTCATTCCTCCCCACCCCAACACCTCTGGTGCCTTTTGTGATCACGGAACAGTCTCAGCTTGGCCAGCAGTGTTTAGTGATGAAACCCAAGAGAAAAAGAGCCACTTGGTCAAAAGGCTCTGCAGGTAATGGAAGGACATTGGGAAGATTTCCCATTCCGGGAGGGGCAGTGGCAGAGCTGTTAGAGCTGCTCCATCAGCAACACCAATTCCCCTTCAATAGCTGAGACAGCTGAATTAGGGAAATTATCTTTATTCAAAGACCATTCTAGCAACTAACACAGTGATTAAAGCACTGCTCGCTCATTTATTATTTCTGTATTCTCATTTATTTTTACTGAAATCCTAAAATAAAATTACTGCCCAAAGTATAGCTGGTTTATTTCTCATAATAATCTAGATAGATTTTACCACCATAATATTTAAACATTTTATTTCCCAAGGCATTAAACACAGTTTACAGTTAGCTTCACTGGAGTGCCTGGTATCAAAAATGTTGGGCATTTGTCTGAGACAAAAGGATTGTGGCTTTTTTGTATAATTATATATTTTATATTTGTCCTCTGCTTCACTTCAACTCGGCTATACACACATAAGAAATGCAATGATAACCCAAAGGATATAAGTCTAGACTATCAAATTTTATGCATTTAAGTCTAGAATTCCATAAAAATGTTATGATGCTGATCTACTTCCACGCAAACTCGGATTTAGAATCCAGCAGTTCATTAAACCTCCCCTGGAGAAGTTCATATCACCCAATTGAGTAATTAGGATTTTCTATAGTCTGCCAAAGTGACACAGGAACTTTGCAATGTCTTCGAGTGTTGTTCTGCCATAGACAAATACACAGAAATTCCATTACAACCTAAACTGCAAGAGGCAGAGATTTTATTAAGGTAAAAGGGCCTAAAGAGCTAAAATAAACTGAGATTGAGGAAGATTCTAATTCTGATTTGGGTAATCTGGTGCTAAACTCTACATGAGAATTTGCAGTCATGACAGGTACAAAAGAGAATGAGATTTACTGTTGACTCTGAAATCATAATCCAAATATTTATCCTCAACATCTATTTCAAATTCTGAGTGTGGAGGCTGTTTGGTTTTCAAGAACAGATATTTTAGATTCATTGGAGGATATTCACTGTTTTGGGCTGGAAGGGCCTCAAGGCTCATCCCATTCCTTGTCCTGCCGTGGGCAGGGACACCTTCCACCGTCCCACATTACTCAAATCCCTGTCCAACCTGACCCTGTGTGTCTGAAACTCCCTCGAGAACAGCCAGAGCTTCTCAAAAGAAATTAATCCAACAGAATAGCAGTGCCCATTTGCTTTGAAAAAGCATTTTCAGAATTTTTATTAAGAATTTCCTAGAGAATTATTATACATTAAAAATGTCAAGGGTCCTTCAACTGGATTTAGTAAGTTTTTTTCTCCTCTCTTATTAATTTTTTTTTCTAATGGACTACGAATTGTTTGACAAAGATTTTATTACCTTTGCAATGAAACATGGAAAGTCTGCTTTTAAACATAATCGTTTACAATGGATTATTTGAAACTTTTTTTTTTAAGTCTACATGAATATAAGGGTAAGAATAATTGGGGAGTTTAACCCATATTATATCAAAATCAATGATAGTCAGATATAACTCCTTGGGAAAAGTTAGGCCACCAGAAAATAAAAAATATATTTTTGTCTGAATCGTAACTTCTTAGAAAAATTAGCAAAATTTCTTTTCACACAGATGCTTATAAAACATTTTTAAAATAATTCAAAAGCCAGACCGGTACTCTCCCTTCAATGAGATTGAGAGGGCAGGTTTATTATTAAGTTTTTATGCCAAAATATAATCAGATTTATCTCAGGCATCAAAGATATTTTTGCAGGTTTAGCTGAAGTATTATCCATCTGTCAGGCATGGTCCTCAAGATTTTGGCATTCTACTGATAGACATGAGCAACCCATTTTTCATTCCTGAAATATTCTCTTAATGGAACAAAAACCTAACTATTTTAAATACTTTGTTTAGTTTTAGCCATTCTTATCTCCTTAGGAAACTTCTAAACAAAATAGATCAATAGAACGAAAATTGAAGAAATCCTAACTAAGCTGTCATCACAAAGATTCAAAATGAATTTTAAGATTATTTCATAAACACCAGAGGTAGATATTGTTCTTTAAATGACCTACTAAAGTTTGTAAAGCTAAATCATTTATAAACTAATACACCTAAATTCAACTTATCTTCATCTTTGAAGTTTGCTGCTTTTATTCAAGATCTGAAGGAAGACTTCACCTGAAAGCTTGTTGTATTTTCTGACTGAAAGCCTTTGTTCTCCTTTCCAAATAAAATTGTTTATAAGGAAAGATTACCTAAAGAGAAGAAAGAATACCCTCAAACTTATCTTGAAAGATCTTAGGCGCTGCAAGATTTTTCTGTTAATGTCTGAGCCATGAAATTATAGTTTTTGGAAACCAATGTAAGAAGACAGGAATGGCCTTTGTGAGATTCTGCCTGTGACAGGGATGGGCATTCAGGAGACAAAGGACACACCAACCAAATTTGACTTTTTTCCTGCCCTGAACCAGGCTAAGTCCTGCAGAACCTGGGAAAACTCTCAGCCCAGTGAGGAGTATTTGACTACTGCTTCCTGAGTACCTTCAAAGGAACTTATTTCGTGTCATATAAAAGTTGAGGCATCAGCCAGGCCAGGCTGTGACTTTGCTCATCCTTTTCATTCCTCACTAATTGCTGCAGAAAAGCTCCTCAAGACCTGTGAGGGTCCAGGGATGAGCCATGATCTGAACATGCAATAATTACAGACAGAAACTCTGGGCCGGAAATAAGTGCTTTAAGATTCCTACTGCTCCAGACCCCTTCGCTGCAAGAATTTTGTTACATTAAACCCCCCTTATTGCTGGCAAAAGCTGAAACCTTGAGAACATTCTTTCCTTGACTCTCTTGCTAAGACCCTTCCATATTAATGCTGTTAATGCTCATAGCCCATTTTAACGGGAGATGGAATATGGAACATAAACCACAACTGAAGGTAATTTAACCTGTTTCGTTTAATTTTAAGAGGAAGCAGAAACACTCAGATACGACCCATGAGCGTAGAAAAGCAACACACGAATTATAAGGTTACAGGTAAAAAGTTGACCTCACGCATCCCTAATTTGCAAGAAAAGCCTACTGAACTCCATCTTCAGCAAGACAATGCCCACAATGACTCAAAGACAACCTCTAGAACTGAATCTGTGAGGGGAAAAAATCTAGAATTCTGTGCAATCTGTGTTGATAATCCAAAACAACTTGTACACTCCCACTGAACATGAACTCTTAATGGCACCTCCTCTACAGCAAAGCAAACAAACAAAGTCATCTCAAAGAGGTCTTGATCCCCCTGGTATTATTTTTTATGAGTAGAATGGTGCTGCTCAGCAAATATGTCCTGTAAGCTGTGCTGTCTCTATAAAATCTGTATAATCCTTTCTGGGCTGAATCGCCCCTGGCAAAGAAGTGTTGGAAAATGACCTCAAACAAATGTGCTACTGGGATCTCTCATCGTTTGACTACAACCTAATAAAATTCCAGTCTAAGGCAAATTTTCATTAATTTTATAGCTCCTAGAAGACTAATATAATACATATAACTTTTAAGTTTATACCTGTGCTTGCTGAGTTAAATCTTTAATTGTAGCCCAAATCAGCCGAGCACTTAAACAGATGCTTTGTTTTTGAGCTCTTAATTCACTGAACTTTGATGGGTCTGTGTAAGAGTTTAACATCAGGTGTCTGCTTCAGTATTGTGCATGGTTTTACATGGACAATGCTGAGTGCTTTGAAAATCCACCCTTTCCTAGGGGTGCATTTTTTTTTTTGGTAGGTGTTTTGTTGTTAATAAGGGAGGATAAATGAAAACAAAAATATCATAACAGCAAGCCCAAACTAAAAATAATAACAGCTTTCTTGCATTTCTATAATTATAATTGATATTGTGAAGCTGCTATTCCTTTTTTTCTTACACTTTCCGGTGGATGCAACCTAGACCTTGGCTTTTGTAATCAGCTTTTAATTAAGCCAATGAGTTTTTCATATTACCCTCATGCCTGTAATAGTTATTATGATTCTATTACCTTCTTTGTTAAACACATTTGTAGTTTTAAATGACAGGAAGTCAAGCTAGCAATTTGTAAAGATGTGTGAATAAGGAAATTGCTCTATTCATACGTTCATAATGAACAGAGAGATAACATAATAATGCTTTGTGTTCTCTCACCCTCCAAGCAGAGGAGACAAAGGCAAAGGAGGTGGCCTGGATAATTTCCTGCCACCCTCCCTTTGTTCTTAAGCCTTTTTAGCAGCATTTATTGAGGAATGCAAAGCAAGACAAATCATCCAACGCAAGCTTTGAGCTTCGCTTTAGTGACACAGCTCCCAAGAACAAGACCAAGCTCATTCTTCAGAACAAACCGCTGGGGAAAAGCCAAGGCACACCTGCAGCCATCGCTGGGCTCGCTCTGCGCCGCACCGCAGCAGCGCCGCTGCGTTTGGAGCTGGTGCAGAAATGTGCGCGAAGCTGAGCTGCTCCAGCCCAAATCACACCTCGCGCCAATCAGCAGCGGAAACAGAAGGCACTGGAGGCACTTTGCTGCTCGAGAAACTCAGGTTAAATAGTGGGGAAACAAAGGGGTCAGGTGGCACTTTCCTCTGATTTTGAAGCCTTCACAGACACCTGTCAGAGGACACAAGAGGATGAAGAGACCTCCTCAGTGCTGCTGTCACCTCCCCTTGCCTCTGCCACCCAAACCACAGCAGAGCTCAGCTGCTCCTCTGCCCTTGGATCGTCTTTCCCTCCTAAATGAGTTCAATCTGCACTTTCTGCCTGATTTTTTGCAGATCCTTGAAACACCACTAAACAGATAAACTTCAAGGAGGGGGAAAATAATATTTTATCAAACAAATAATACTTACTTGGTTATTTAAAGAGATTTTATAGCTGCACATTGCTCTTCAATCAAGTCCCTTGATGTTTTCCCCACTGTTTGTAGGCAAACCAAAATCTTCAAGCATTGCTACTAATTATGTACAAAATTCTGAACAGCAGAGACATGAATTCTTGCCAATTTGCTCACTTTAAGTGCTGTTCATATTCCAAGTTCTGTCAAAATTTCTATTTGAACCTGAAGTAATTCTTAAGGATAATTCTACATTAAATAGTTAAGATTTAAATCAGGACATAAAAACCAAAAATAAAATAGAGCAACACATCAGGAGAGAGACTCCTGCTCGCCCTTATTGCACCCACAGCTGACACTGAATCTGTCACAGCAATCTTCTCTCTATAATTTTATGTCACTCAGTTTTCCCACCTGCTACCTCCCCTTGCCCCAAATTCCTTATCCTGTTTAAGTTTGTTTTTGTTAAAAAGCTAATTTCTAATTTGGTATTGGAAATTTGGCCCTGCATCACAATAAGAGTTTCTTAGGCCCAGCATAGCTTCCCTTGTCGACATTTATTTCCAGTTATGATGTCTGACTTCCAGAATGTTCAAGTATCTTTAATTACAATTCAAAATGAAAGTTTGTGTTTTATGTTTGGAGTTATGCTCTAATTATATGTTCTGTGAGGACTTCATTACAATGGATTAAACGCTAAAATGAAATTATCGCTTCCTAGTTTTATGGAATTGAAAATGCTGGCAAAATGGTAACACTAAGCTTCTTGGCAGTTTTCCAGGCTAAGGACGGTGGCACAAACTTTCTACATCACCACAAATTCTGAATTTTTTTCCTTTATATTCTGTGACGTCTTTCAACTCACTTTAATCACATACACAAAGCCTCAGCCAAACTCAAGTCTCCGACCTTCAAACTGTAAAATGTATTGAATCTGCAAATATCTATCATGGCATTTCAGTGACTGGATTCATCAGGAGATGTGATGTTTGGAGCTCTTTTGGAGCTCAACAGGAGAGCAGGAGCACAGGATTAAATCTGCTCGGTGTTTTCACCAACAGAGACAATGAAGCAGCACTCCCAGGGCAGTCTGGAAAGTTCAGTGAGTCATTATGTATGAAATGATGGATTTCACACTAACAGGCCTAAAATTAAGATTAAATTACAAGTCAATTGCCCGAGTCTCCTAATGAAAGGAAAATGTACATATTTGCTCTGCTCTTAGAGCATCATTCCCACGGACAGATGTGCATCTGTATTTCTCTGTTCTACAGTAAGAAGTTCAAGGGACTGATATTGAAATAGATAAAATTGTAAATTTAGTTAGAATAAAATAAACAGTCTTTTCTTATTTGCAAATACTTTATCTTAAGTTTTACCCATGTGAGCAATTTTTCAGCTCTGCACGGTAATTATACAGTGACGCATTTGACCTCAGCAACAACAACAATAAAAGGCAATGAAAACACACTCTATGTGATAAAGCCCCAGAGATATTAAGCCTCAATACTGTTATTAAAACTATCATATTATCATTACTCAGAAATATCAGCCTCTTTTTACTCTCATCAGTGTATCTAGGGGTGCAGATTCTCTGCAGATCATTAGCACAGCTTTGGCATCCATATTTTCTGGGGTCATGTTCTGAGAGTTTGAAATATGAAGAAGCCACAAATATGAAGAAGGCACAAACTACACTGAAATGTTTTCTTCCCTTCCCTTGGAGGCCTTGGGAAAGACAGCCCTGTCCCAAAAGACACTCACTAACAGCATCATCATTCAAAGTACTGGTGATTTCCTTTGCTTAAACATTTCATCCCTGAATTCAGCTCCAGAACCTAAAAAGTCCCCACTGTGAGCCTCACCATCAGGTAAATACCAGGCTGAGATGTGTCTTTCTTTCAGTGCTAAAACCAGAGCTATGTCCCGTTTCTAGTGGTGGTTATAGGATGATACAGAAATACATCCTAAACTTTTAGCACATTTATCTAAGATTACTTTGGATTTATCTATCATTTTCCAACATCAGTGGGCATTACGCATTAGCTAAGGGAGGAGTGTTGTTAAATGCTGCCCAGCAGTGACAGTCCCTGGCTGCCACCTGAGAAGGGAAGGGCTCAGCTGAGAGCTCAGGGAGCACTGAGTCAAACCTCTCCTGCCTGCCTGGGGTGCCTCTGCAGACACCAAAAGCTGAGAGGTTTTTCCTCTTTGCCATAACTCCTTCTTCATAAAATAAATGAAAATATTTACATCGCATGGAGACCGAATCCTTTTGGATAACTGATCTGAATGCAGGACAGGCATCAGGGCTGAAAGGAGTTGATAAAAATCTTGGTTTGAAATGTGAAATGTGGCTGCCTGCTAATAGATCATCAGGACTAACTCCTGCAGGAAATAAGTTCTGAGATTTTTGTCATTATACACAGAGAACCTCAGTAAAATGTTCTACCTGGGCTTAGTATTCTCTGTGGTCCTCTGCAGGGGAGGAGAGAACAGAATTAAAAGGGATTCAGACCCAGCAGCAAGGTAAGAAACATCTGCCTATTTATTACACGTGCGATGGAGTTCTCTTGTCTGCTCTGGACATAATTAAATATCTGATATCCTGGAGTTCCCAACATGAATAACTTCCTATTGTTGATTCATTGGTGATCCACACTCAATCTGTTGCTCTGTGCTTTATCTCATTCCTCTTTGTGTTTCAGTTCAGTAATTTCCCATTGAGTAATTGTTGAGTACACACCTAAACCTACAAACAATCTGCTTGTTATATCAGCTCTTTTGTCAGGACACCTTCCCATTTTAATTTATAGCTTTACAAAAGCCAGAGTTGTATTTCCATCCTGATAAACAAGGACTATTCTATCAATCCCATCACATTCCTTTGTAGCAATTGATAATTCAAAATCATACTGAAGGTCCAACTAAGCTGATGGTGAATTGACCACTCCAATCCCATTTATTGGAATGCCACACACACCATGCAAAGGTCAGTCACTGTTAAGGTAACTGCTCATTAAATCTAGATATGAAAAGGCAACACTTCAGTACTGAGCAAACGAGTTGTGAAGCATTTCCATTCTTTCCCAAAAGAATGTCATTGTTGTAGGCACTTGTCCTTTCCTAATTCTCTCCTAATTGTAACTAAGTGCTGGCAGCTACAGCTCCCAAAACACTTTTTAGGAATAGTCACTGAAGAAAGTTTTTATAACTAAATTTCCATCAAGCCATAAGTATCATGATTCCTATGGATTTCCCCAGGTTGATGAACCAACACCCTGGAAATGTCTTATGATAATCCATGTACAAATCAGCATTTTTCTGAAGCACGGAGTCATCTCTAAGCAGCTCCATTTCATGGCAGTCAGTCACAGCCTGCTCCTTTAGGGATTTCTCCCAGAGTTTCCTGGGACAGTGGCCATTTTCCGTGCCTGCTGATTCATTGCAGAAATGTCACAGAAAATGGGGAAAACTCTGTTTACAAAAGTCACCCTGACTGGATTGTGCATCACAGCCCTTCTGTTGAGGAGCTGCAGGAGAAAGGTGGTGTCAGGTTCAAAGATGGATTTAAACATTGCTTGACCATTTTCTGTGTGACTCTTTCACTTTAGCTTTGTTAGATCTACAGTTAAGATGGAAACAATGCAACTTGAAAAGAAATAGCAAAAATATAATAAAACCGGAATCCCTATCTCCTGGGAAAAACTCCTTATCTTTGCAGTGTGAAGTCTCTCTGAACAGGCAGTGAAGGAGTCTCCACCAAAGCCAGGTTTTTACTTTGAAATTTGTTATGAAAAGGTTTTCTTCTCCAAAAGAGGTGTTTCTGATAACCAAAGTGCCTAAAAACACACCTGCATGAAGCCCTACATTTCCATGTCCATTACATCACAGCACACGGAAATCCTTATTAGAGTTATATCTGAATTGCAGAAGTGCTAAGAGATTCAAATATCTGAATTTGCAATGCAGGGACAAAGTAATAAGTGAATTTATTTCATCACTTCCCTTGCTTTCATTCCCAAAATTTTCAATGCCTGATCACAAGAGAGGAACTAAATGCATGAGCACATTTCTGTTCAGGACCAACTCTGCTAAAGGGCAGCGTTAAGCCACAAAGCCACTATTTCTGCTGTGAACATGAAAACGGCTCCTTCTTCTCTAAATGACAAAAATCTAAATGCAGATCCTAAGAACTCCCTGTGAATGCCATGAACGCAAGCAGTGTGGCCATACCCAGAGAAGCTCCAGCTTACAGCACAACCCTGCTCAGTGTTTAGCAATTGTTTGCAGACCTGTGCTGCTCCACAAGGACAGGTTTGGCAAGAAGACAAAACAGGCCATGGGTAATAAATTCATTACCTGACAAGCAGACAGGTGTCCTTACACAGCTGCAAGTCCAGATTTATAATTTAACTCCCATATATCACATTTGAAAGAGAGAAGAGAGTTGTGAGGCAGGAATTATGCTTTATTTAACCTAATTAAAATAATACATCAAATACCTGGGACACTTTCTAAAATACCCTATGAGCTTTTCTTACATCCATTGCCAGCATTAGATACATATTTTGAGTGTACTTGCAAAGTTTCCTTGTTTTTTTAAGAGCTACCATAGTGTCTCTCACAGAACAAAAATTGCTCAGAGCCACCGCAGAGCATAAAGGAAAAATCGAGTTTGGAATCATCAGAAGAGGGCAGCATCCTCCCATGGTTTCAAGTCTACAGCCTTGAATTCCTGAAGTTGAGACATAACAGGCAACTTCTGCTGAATGCTAATGGTGCTCAAAGATGACCTACATTCGTTAAAAATTTCCCTCTCATTAACACACAATCTATCACCTTTCTAGCTAAGCGTTTAAAAACCCCAATAATCCTCTGTAAGCTAATTGCCAATACCAGCTGATAACACTTGCCACAGCAACTTACCTTGGTGCACCCAAGCACAGCTTCCATTTCCCTCTGATAAAAATGAAATTTCTCAATGGAAGAAGCAGCACTAATGCTCGAGCTCAAAAACAGAGCCCAGAAAATGCAGCAGGTCTGAATGCTCCAAAGTTTTATCACTCAGCTCCCTCCAATATTCAAACAATTCTTTCAAAAAATAAATGATGATCATGTTGAGATCATAGTGACAATTTTAATATCCAAACATTTGTGAGCAATGCAACTTTCACTGGAGAACACCATGGACCTGCTGTGACCACCCTGCACACCTCACCTTGGGCTTCCTTTGCAGACTTCATATTGTTGTTATTTTAAGGTAATACCAATACATTATTTATGTTGTTTGGAAGTTTTCTAAAATTTACTCAGCCAAGTGGGAATCACTTTTCTTTCTCCCAGCATTCATCTTTAACGTACTTCTCCCCTATCAAATGATCAATAAGGACACAAAGATTTCAACTAGAATAACATCATTTGCTTGAAAAATAAATAAAATGAAATACCACTGGAATGCCATGTATCATTTATAAAATGTAAATTATAAACTTTTATTTCCCTATGCACACAAAAAAAGACTAAATTCTTGATGGAATAAATCTGTCTAGTGTGGAATTTCTTCTTGGTATTTAAGGCATGTGTTTACATTCACTGAGGGATAATTGATTAATTGCATCAAGAAGCAAAAATTTAAAAGTAAGGAAGATGTGACATTTTTTTCTTTTTTTTTCTTTTCTTTTCTTTTTTTTTTGGTGAGTTAAGTAATTCTGACTGAGAAACAGCTACCAGATACTTCAATTGCAGTAAAATAAGGTGTTAACAACCACTTTGTAGTTGGAAAACATTGATCTCTACAGAAAGGTGGTCTTGGGAGATACGAATTTATCTTAAAATGCCATACTTGAGATCAAGCAAGGTAGAAACAGGTGGTTTCCATAATGAACTACCTTATTATCTATTATTCATTTATTCTATGCCAAAATGCTTACAAGTTTCACTCGCTTAGTTTGTGGTGTCCTTGCAGTCTAAGTTTCTGCTAACAACACAATTTTCTCCCATTTCATTTGGGAAGAAAGGCGTGTGCTTCTTTTCGTGTGTAAAACAGATGCACAGAGAACATGAGCAGGGCACCGAACCTCTTCATCTGACAGCTCCACCTAAATATGGCCCAGAGCTTTCAGGAATATCAAATCCTCTGCAATGCTGTCAATATATTGAGATTGATAACTCAAAGCCAGACTGGATGGAGCTCTGTTCTATTTGTTGGGGTTTCTTTCCTGTGGTTTTGTTTTAAATTTATTTTATGTTTCAGTCCAGTTCCAAGTTGATTGCATAATGTTCATGCATTTGTCACACTTAATGACTGCAATCATAATAGGGGCACTTGAATTTTTAATCCCCCTCTTGCCACAGGCGCCATATGCATTTTCCCCCTCTATATTGCATTTATGTCTGGCATGTCTGGTAGCCTTTTCTGGTTAGAATTTTAAAAATAAAGCATTAAGCAGGGACTGGCTTAATTAAAAATAAAGGCATGGAAACAGTATCTTAAGATGACTATAAATTCCAGCAGGTTTATAAATTATGATACAAGTGGTAATTACATCTGCTCGAAGGTCTTGGTTAGAGTTATAAGTCTGTTGAACATGGCCCTCTGGCTCTACAATGAAGTAAGAGGCACAGTCACCCCAGGGAAGTCTAAAAGCTCATGATTTACATGCTCAGTTTAGGGTTTTTCATTAAATCATAACTTAGTCCAGAGAATGAGATACTTCTGCAACACAAGAATTATCCCAAAACATGGATTAACAGATTTAAACCATTTTATATTGCCTCGTTCCACTGTTCAAAGGACATCCCGAAAAGAACAACAAGAGATTAAGAAAATAAGGCAAGGTAGATAAGGAGTCAAACAGTGAATGAAAGCTCATCTCATGTCAAAAGTATTCCTGACCATAAATGCTGTTCTAATTTCCTGTTTACAAAGCCACTGTATTGAGCAGAGTGTGAACCTTCTCATTTCCAAGAACTTTGCCCAAACATCACAAAAATGTCAAATTTGCTTTGCAGGATGACGCAGGAACTTCATCAAGCAGGATCTGCACTGCCTTTGTCTGGGTGAGTTTTATTTCAGCCAAGTTAACAAGGGACTCTGATATCAGTACGGAAAAAAAAAAAAAAGTTCTTTTCCCACCAATATTGCATGGCAGGAAATTGTAGTCAGATGGCTTTTTACTGTAGCATCAGTTTTTAAATCTTTAATGAAATTACCCTTACAAACATCCTGTAAAACTGTGAAGTGTTATTCAATTCCACTGGAGTAACTGAGATACTAAAACCTCAACGACTTAGAGAAAAACTGGTGAAAAAAAGGCTTAAGCTGAAATTTCTTAAGCCTTAGTCTAGTGGCTTATTCCCCATGCTTTCTCTGGGAAATGTGATTAAATAAGAAAATCAATAAAGATTTAGGTTTGCCAGATAAAACACAAAAGCTTCAAAGTCCGCTGACAAGAATTCAGGGCATGAGGCCAAGCTTTTCCTGACTTCTTTGAGTGGATCAGTTAATAGCATGAAAACAACATAATAAGGAGAAAATTAGACATCTGCTTCAGGTGTAGCCATGAGGTGTGTCCTCAAGGGCTTCACTTTTAGTTCTGCCGGTGCTAAGTGCACATGAAGAATTCCTCAGCCCATTAACACAGAGGGTGAAAATCCCTTTATTCAGACTGGCTGCAGGCTCACCTTATTCAGGCAGAGGTGATGCAGAAATCTCAACATCAGATTCACTCCTCACTCTCCTGGAGACTGCCTCAGCCTCTAATTGGAAATTACTGTGAAGAGAGACCAGCTTCATACTAAAAATCTGGGCTCCCCAGAACCCCTAATTCACTATTTAAAAAAGCAGAGTGGGGCACAGTGTTGGTGAAATACCAAGTGAAGTAAATATCCAGATTTAGAAATAATCACCATTATAAAATTAGGGCAATCGTGATTAAAAACTTATTCTCTGTAAATATCTACATTTTCATTCTCTGACTATGAGAAGCAACTTGCATTTAAATTGGTTTTAAAAACTAAGGTCTTGAAAAGTAAACACAGTCTGTTATGTTTCAAATAAATATTTCATGTTACTGCAAAATATTTTTTCTGGTTTGTGTTTCATTGTTCGTCTTCCTCAGCTTATCAAGCCAAAAAGATCAATTATTTGACTGGCTTTATACAAAAAGATCAAAGGAGATAACACACATAGTTTGGGAAATCAGCAGCAGCAGTCCTGATCAGCAGCTCCTGCCATGTTAGATAAGAAACAAGGTCAACAAACTTTCAGAACTGAGTTGAAAAAAAAAAAAAAAATAGGTGTTTTCTCACGAAGGGAAGATTCATCAGTCCTACTGCTGTCTGGAGAGAAAGTAGAATATTGCTCTTCAATGACAGTCCAATAAAATGAAGTTTAACTAATTTACCTCTTCTCTTTTTGCATGCAAGCACCACAGATCAGGGGATTAGCTCTGTTGTCTATGAGAAACTTTACAGACCTTGAGCACCACTTGCTGCCTGTATTTCCTGAAAAAATTCCTGTAACTAAAGCCCTATAACTGACAAATGTATTCTTATTTCTAGCTCTTCTAATGATCCTCTTCACTCTTTCTGATATAAATATCTGGTGTCTTCTAGGCCAGCACAACAGCCTAATAATGCTTCAGAATGAGCACCTATGGAGGCCTCTGTAGAAATGTCTGTGGAATATTTATATTTTGCTGATCACTCATTAATAAATATTTCATAGTCATCTTTGGGTTTTGTGACTGTGGTTTTTTGTGTCTGCTTTTGTTTTCAAACAGACAGGAACGGGGGAAGTGCGAGAATTCTTCATAAAGAACATTCAATTTATGATTAGTTTTAATGTACTTAATCCTAATTTCTAGCTAGGCCATACATGTTTCACCCTTAATCTGGTAATTATGGATCAATCCGAAAGAAAAATTATTAGTTTACTTTTTAATGTACCTTTACCATATGTGTGCAATGATAAGGAAAGAAAAAATATTTAGGAAGTATTCCTATCATAAAAGAGATGACAGTGAATGGAATTCCCTGGAGTATAAAAAGAGGATGAGGAAGAGCTTAATGGGAGAGCTGTGCCATGATTAAAGATAGGATCTGAAGGACCACCAGAATGTGCTGTCCTATAAAGCTGGGTGGTAATTCCTCTGTCCATATAGCATTAAAAATGACTGCGGAGGCTGAGCCAGGAGCGATCGCTCATCTCGTCTGGAGACAGCAGAAGATTGTGTTGGCAAAGGTGTCAGGGATGGCAGATCCTGAGCACACCGAATTCCCCTGATTGATGGCCTGGCTATTCTGTCCCACAGCAACCTGAGCTCTGCTGCAGCCCTGGGGCAGGAGGGAAATCCTCCACATTCCCTGGGCACCAGAACAACCTCTGCCTCAGGAGTCTCTGCTCCACAGACTCTCAGATGTCCTCTGACATTCACCTTTGGCCACAGACAAAGCCAGGAGAATTAAATGGGCCTTAAAGACAACTCTGTTCCAATAGGGTGTGCAGAAATACAAGTGCAGTTCCTATATTTTGACAGGAAAAATTCATCAAATATAAGTTCCTAGGAAAAGAGAGGAAAAAGAATTCTAGCAAAAGCAGCAATTATGAAATTGCTGTAATCTTTGTTCCATCAGATATTTTATCTAAGGTATTACTGATTTAGTCTAAACAAGGTTTGATCCCAAAAGGTGCCCTAATCTGAAATCAGGGGGTGCCTGATGCATGGCAGCTCCACATCTGTGGTGCCTGGCTGTTTGTAGTGCCCCCAGAGCAGCACCACCTTGAGGTTTTCAATACCCTGTTGCTATGGATTGCTTTAAAAAATCACAATATATCAGCCAAGGCACATTTAACGTCCTGTAACAGCCAAATATTTTAGTCCAAGGCAAACAACGAACTGTAAACTTTGGCCTTATTTGGGTTTTGGCCAAGCACAGGTTCATTAAATCACCATGTGGGTGTCCAAGTAAAGCAGGATCCAAGTACACAGCACTTGGATTTATGCACTCCCTTAGTTTTTCAGTGATGCTGACACACCTGAAATTTTCATAGACTGAAATGCTAAGTTGCATTTTTTACCTGGTGGTTAGTTTTGGGGGTTTTTTCACCTTTAGGAATTTTAGAAGTAGTCTATTGCCAGCAAAGCTGAAAAGACCTGGTGCAAGGCTGTGTGTGGGACCAGGCTAAGGAACATGCACCTTTCCAAAAGGCAGATTCACTACAGAGAAGTTTCTAGGGAGAAAGATGGAGGTATGAAGGAATTCAGACGATGAACTAATTCAGAATTATTTAAGGATTTTGATGTTATGCTCAGTTAGACATATCAGCAATTCCCTCCAGTCTCATACCGACATTTGTGTAATTGTCACACCACTGGATTGGCACTAGAACTGGAAGCATATCAAAGGTGTAAAAAAATCAAAAGCAAGACTAAGATGACAAACAGACTCAACTCTCTGTTTAACAAACTTGTGAAGCACTGCCACATATTTCTGTGGCATATTTCTCCTTGCCTTACCTCCACCAGGATGATGATGCAAGAAGAAAACCAACCTTGGATCCAAGGTGCAGATCCAAATTTGTGGTGTCTGTGCTGCTCATTAACACATCTGACACCCACTGACACCACAGTTAGAACCAGAGGACCGACCTGATTTTCTGCCTCCTATCACATTTACAGCTCCAATTCCACCCTCTTGCCACATTTGGAAAAGCTCACACATCCTCTTTGTCTCAAAGTGGCAATGTGCAGGCATTCACTCCGTTCTCTGTTTTAAAGGAAAGCAATGTGACTTTTGGGCAGATTTCTATGATGACCAGGAGCTTTTGAGTATTTATTCTGGATTCTACAAATTAATTTAGGCATTGTATCTATAGGAAAATAATAGAACAACTTCAGTTTTTAAACTGCTGGCACAGAATTAGTGTTTTTCCTACTTGTTATAAAAGGGTAAACATTTAATTTCCCATTCACATGAACTCTTAAGAACATTTTATTTCAAATACTAAAGCAGACCCTGAAAAACCTTGATTTAGAATTAACCTGCAAGACAAAACCTGTGCCTCCTCTTTATAAAACCACGGTGCTCTTTTTCTGACCAAAGCAGTTCTGTACTGGACCTAAATAAAGGGAAGGTTGACATCACAGACATGTTTGATCAGCATGGTTTTTCAATAATAAATAAAAGAAAGATTTATGAATCACCAGCCATTGTTGACAATTCACTTTTCTTTATTGATTTTGCTTTCAAGCAAAATTGCCCAAATAAGATCTTTCTTGTTATTTTTAGCAAATCACTTTTATAGAGTTAAACTGGAGAATGTGTCTAACCCATAAAAGAGCTCTTAACCCATAAACAGCTTTCTAACCCATAAACCAGATAACTTTACAGCGAGTGAAATAATTTTAAACATTAAATCAACAAATTAGATACCCCATTTCAGGAGATTCAGTTTTTTACTGACACGACACTAAGTTTTGCATTTGCTTTACTCAAACCCCCACTTTTTTCCTAAAAGATTTATCATATTTTTCTATAAAAGGTGTTAGCCCAGAAGATAGTTTCTACTTTTCAGTGGAATGTAAACTGTAACTCTATGGAGGACTTTACGTAGAAAAATATTCTTTCTAAAATCTGGCCAGGCCTTCAAACCAATGACTTGCTATGAATAATTTTCTCTCACTGAGCACACCAATCTCACTGAAGAATACACCAAGAAAGTCTCACACTTTTTTGTGCCTTCATTTAGAAGAAAGGCACTATGAAAAAGGTAATTTGCAAACTCTCTGTATATTTTTTTGTTTCACTGTTTCAGGTTAAGGGTTTCTTCATATTTCTTTAAAAACATAAAAGAGAAAAAAGGGGTTTTATACCATAAATATCTAAATAAATTACACAGTGATACCTGTAATAAATTGGGCATGTTAAGGCTGAAGTTTTTCTCTGTGTGTTTATGTATTTACAACTCAGAGGGCAAGAATGGAGTGTAAAATGAATCCTGGGCACACATTTGGAAATGCTGAGCACACACAACATCCAGTAAAGAAATACAACCTGAGTCCAGTCCAAAAAATACTGGAAGATTTCAAGGTGCAAGGAAGTTTCCTATCTATTTTAGAGATCCTTTATAAAGGAAAAGAGTCTTAAACATAAAAATATTAACTTATTTGGAAATAAATGTGATCCATTTTTCCTGTGTATTAATAAATAAATAAACAAATAAATATTAAACAAAATTAAATCCAGATTGTTTTTTTCCAATCTGTGACTGGTCAGTGCTTTCTAATATTATAGTAAGACATAACCACAGAACTGAGACAGAGTTCAAGTGACAGAAACAGCTTCTTTTTTGAGCAGTCCATAAAGATTGCACTTTAAAATTTTAAATGCAAATTTTCCATAGATGTTTATTGATTATCCCTCGGTTTATGCATCATGATTTAAATGTCTTTGCAACAGTGCTGTAAATGTAGATTTATCACAGTTATTTTATTACCTCGGTTAATTTTAACAGCTTATTTTATGAGGTTTTGGATAAAAGTAGAAAAACTAGATATTAGAATGCAGGGCATACAATGTAATTATACAAACTGTTATTTTAATATTTCTTGAACACTGTATGCCATAATTTATGGCTGCATTACAAGCACTTTCTCTAGTAAGATACCTCTAGAAATTGAGTTTCAAATGTTTGTCCCTCTCAAATCATCTGGGGTGGAGGGGAATGAAATATAAATGTTACACAGTTCTCCATGGTCACCTAAAATTTCTTTATAGAATGTCTGCATTTTACATGTTTCTGGGCCAACAGTTCTTTGAATGTGCTCCAATCTCACTAAGTTGAATAAAACGGAAACCCTAAAATTCACATAAATAAGGAATTCTGCATGCTCACAACTGAAGGATATTCAGGATTTAACTAAGATAAGGTAGATAAACAGTTTAAGCCCTGCTTAAGTATTCATTTTAAAGAATGAAAAATTGTAGATAACTGAGGAACTGACAAATACACCCACCACAATTCACACCTTGTCTTAACTGTGGCAGGTCAAATAAGCATTTTTACCGTGGGTTTTTTTCAAATTTGCATGGTTTTATGGAAAACCTCTTTCAAGAATTCCATGGTATGAACTCAAACTTTAAAGTTGTTGGGCTTTTCTTTTGTTTCTCCCTTAATTAATAATTGCATAATTTTCAGAGGAAAACGAAATATCTAGATTTGTGGCCTTGAAAGGAAACGTTATAAACTTTCAGAAGCCTCACAGTTCTTTATGGCATTGGCCAATCTCAAAGGGACAAAAATCAGAAACAAACAGCCCAATTCTGATAAATTTGCTCACTCCTCAAGCAGATTAAAGAGCATTCCCCTCCTTTACCCTCCCACGTGCACACAGGATAATCAGCCTTGTATAATACCCAACTTTTTTCATGTTTTCTCACTGTAATGATAACATAAACCACAAATTACATTATCAGTGACTTTCTGAATTGAACGTGCTACTGACATTCTGAATTTAATGTGCAATTCCAGTCACTGATGTACAGATTAACACATTAATATTAAACAGATCTGCAGTAATTAGCACCAATTAATGTAAAGGATAAGTTAATTTACAGAGCATATCATGCAATATGCAATCCAATGTGTGCCAAACTGTGCTATGCTAATTCGATAGCCCTTATTTTTAAATTCCTATTAACTGTGGTTGAATGATTGGTTGTTTAGGGGCTAAAATCCCTTGAAATATTGTGTTTCTCAAAGCTAGGCAGGTGCACCTACAGTTCCATTAGGTGTATTGGCAAATTACAAGTTTTACACAGAAGACAAAAGACTATGAAGGGAAATACTCCTTTAAAGTTACTTTCCGTGTTTAAAAAACTGTTTCAATCATAGGGTTCAAGCCTGTAGAAATTTCCAAACAGATTTGTTTACCGAGATAAATATTTTTGCTGCAGTAGCCTTTCATCTTGTACTATTTCAGTGAGAATTTCTGCAAAGCCCCAAGTCTGGGTTGGCTCAGAACACCCTCAAGAGCAGTGGCTGAAGCCCTTGCACAGCAGCTTTTGTTGTGGCAACACTCAAATATCACCAAATTCATGTATTTCCCCCACACCTTATTAACATCAGCCAAATATTCTCGAGGTTACATAGAAATATTTTATGTGATTACTTAAGCCACTTATTATTAGTGCTGTTTATTTATGAACTAGAATATAACAAGAATATAACAAAATAACTCAAAGAGGGCTAAAATCTGAGAATAATAGTCCAGGACTGAAAGCTTTATGTGCTGTCAAAGTTTTGACCCAGCTGTAGAGACCACGTGAAGATAATGGTAATAGTAGTGGATGCAATTTATTCATTTATTTATTTTTATTCCTGAGGATGAGAATTACAGCTGAGCATTTGAGCTTAATATAAAATAGCAGGGACTATTATGCTTAAAATAACTTCTGGGTGATTTCCTGCCTTGCTTAAATCATGAGTCTGTCTTTATGACATGAACCACTGTGAAACAGCAGATGGATGATAGATGGGGTAAAAAGCAATTCCAGGTTTGTATTCATTAACAAAGGGGAAGCAAGGGTAGTACGGGTTATTTGAAATTACCTAATTATGTCTTTTCCTTCCCTATCTTTTTCTCAGTTGATTCTGGTTTGATGTTCTTATTGCCACATGAGTTTGGTCTTGAGCCTAGAGTGAGTCTTTTCTGCTTTCATACATCCCAATTTCTCATCATCAATCTATCTGATATTACAGTTCCGCCTCAGACAGAACTGCACCCCACCAGCCCTCCCTCCTGACCCTCCGCATGCTGATTCTGACCCCATTCACCATTTCATTCAACACTGGAAGCCTTTAGGTTTGAAATCATCAGCATTCTGGAAGTATTCTGGAAAGTAAGCAAAACCAGTGAAAAAGTTCAAAAATCAACCAGTCTGTTTTTTACAGAAACTGTAAGAACAATTTGACAGAAAAGCTTAGCAGAACAGAGTTAAATTTAAAAAAAAAAAAAATTCTGTGTGAGTCAGAAAACAAGGAGGAGATACAAGACTGAAAAAACCTAATGGGAGACTGGCTGCTTAAGCTAAACACAAGCTATTTTATTTACCCAAAGAGGAATTTTATTTGTTAAAACCGAAAAATGGAATAGTGGAGTTATTTTTTTTTTTTCCTGAAGTGGAATTATAATTTTTTAAATGGAAAAGTTAAGCTTTGTGTGGCCCCGTGCTGCTGCTGGGTTTTCTGGAGGGGCTGCAGAGCCCCTGGAATTCTCCACCTGCATGTTCTCATTAACACAGCACACGTGTGCCACTGGGCCTGCTCAGGAAAAACAAAAAGGAATCTCATTGCCACCGGGCCTGGGGGTGAGAAATACTCTGAGAACTTATTCCTGAAGGCAAGGCCTTATCAGTGCAGAATGTTATCTTCCTCCAAGTGAGCCTGAGAAGGTCATAAGGAATGGGAATTAAATGATCCAGACCTGCCCTGCTCAACAGTGCAGTCACTTGTCTGCAATCTGCTCAGAAGCTTCAGCTCAGAGAGACTGAGAGTGGCAGGGCTAGAAAGAAAAGTCTGCTCGGTGCTATTGCACTTCTAGCATACAAAAATAAATCCTTATTCCTTTTAGAAAAATACTAGTAATAATTATTATAATAAATTCAACTCGTTTTAGCTGCATTTGTTCAGGGGGAGGCACCTGTAATATGTACAAACTCAAAGATACACACTTAAATGAAAGTTAGAGAATGGCAGCAGTATCTCAGAAATAAATTGCTATTCGAGATGATGAAAGAGTTTATTTGTTCATCGTTTATGGGGGAGTGCTCTGAGCTTTGCTAAAAGGAGATGTTCAGGTTGTGCAGAGCTTTGTCTCGGTAGCTGTGTAATTCTGAAACTCTTTGCCTTGAAACAAGAGCACATCCAACAGATCAGAGCTTTTTTAGGGGAGGGAATAAGAGAGAATGAGTGCAGATGAAGTGTGTGGAGCCCACGGTTTTTGGGTGTTTCTCTGTGTGCAGATACATCTGCTCAGGGTAAGAACCCAGGAGAGCTCCTAAGGCACCAGGTGAAAACAAAGCAATGACAAAATCAGGAATAAAATGAGTTAAACCTGAAGCTTTACCCTTGTATCAATAAAGCTCAGACAGTGACACACATTAATGATTATCTCCACAGCCTGTCTATAAAAATACTGCCCTGGATTGTTCTATATTTAATCTGAGTCACCAGGGAATTAAAGAGATGCGAGCCTGAAGATAGTGCTAAATTTAATTAAAATGACCTTTATAATTGCCATTTCCACTTTTCCTACGGTATCATATTGATAAATAATTCCAAGCAGAAAAAGTATTCCCTCTCTCTTTTAAATAATCATTTTTGCAACTTTTAAGACCTTCAAAAAGTCACATTTATGGGGCTGTTTCCCACTCAGACACCCCAAACAGAACCCTCAAGGTACGAGACAGTTTTAGACCAAAATTGTGCTTAAGGATTCCTACTTACAACCCCAACATAGGAAAATTCTGTGGTTAAAAGCTGAAATCACTTTCCTGGAGTTACAAATCTGTGTAGTCTCATTACTCCTTGCTTTCAGCAGGAGAAGAGAATTTGCCCATTGACTTCAAAACTGAGAATCTGTTTACTCCTACAAGTGTGAGCCTGCAGCAAAAAGCACAATTAAAGAACACGCAGTAAATGCTGTCTCCTAAAACTTTGCTCTTGGAGCCACAACAGTTCTCATAAAAGCTTCTTCTCTCTCCACACTGCCCCTTAAAAAGGCTAACTCATCCCATTTTCCCTGTTTCCAATACCACAATCAGAAAATCAGCTAAATTTATAATTAAGAGCCTCATGATTTAATATTAATATGAAATTTCATTTTGTTTTGATTAGATTTATTTATTTTCCTCTGCAAGATTCTGATTAATGAGTACAGCTTGTGCCTGTCACAACTGAGTGGCAATTTCTTTAGCATAATTTACTTTCATTGACTGTAATCAATTAAACAGAACAAATAATATAAGGAGATTTGGGTGGGACAATTTTGAGGCTTTATTCTCTGCTGAGCTGAGCCTCATTTTGTGTGGATGGCTTTAACATTGAACACATGGAGGTTTTTATAAATGAGAAAAGTTATTTTAAATTATCAATACAATTTGTAAGCATTCTCACAAATGCTGAGGACTAATCAGGTATATAAGAACAAAGGGCCACACAGTATTTTCCACATTCTGAACTTGCTTCAAGATTTTAAAAGTTTATGGGAAGAGATCTAGTCTGAGAAAGGAATACAAAAGGTAATTTTTCTGTTCTCTTGCTATTATACCATATTTGTTCTCAAATACTCAATGACAGCCAACCTGCAACTTCTCTAAGTAACTTATAGCACTCATGGTCTGTGAGGGAATATTGACACTCAAGACCTCTGACCTCCAGAACCACTGTTCTAAAAGTCTTAAAGCATAAATTAATCCTAGTCTTGAACATCATGAACCATATTTGATTTTCTCTCTTCATTAAAAACCTTCTTTTCTGTAAGGCTTCCCAGCCTACTTCTGCCTTGTGTTTCCTACACTAAATCCACCCCAATCACACAAAATTCTGCTTGCAGAGCTCCTTGTCTCCTCCAGGCACAGCCGAACACAAAATTCCTTCCTGACCCCCTCGGTCTGGAACTCTCTGACTCCTCCATCCCTCCCCATGCCGAGCAGTGCCCACTCCACTCTCCCTCATGGTGTATTTATGATTTCTATTTCCCCTTGCCCAACGCGGTACCTCACTCTTGTATTTACTGAGCGCTATCGGTGCGATCCGTATCGTTTCTCCAATTTGTGAAGGTTAATTTAAATTGTAACCTTGTCCTCCAAATTATTTGCAGACCCTTCCAGGTCATTGTCATCCATGGATTTGGGAAGTTTACTTTTTCCTTCCATCACTTGAGGTTAAAAGTGTGAAAGAACTGAAACCAGAGTAACTCCCTCAGGCTCTACATAGGAGTAAATGTGGAAATTTAGAGAAAGTCATTCCAAATGAATGATTTTGGTTTATTTTATAACATGCAAGCCTGTAGTGCTAAAAATACCAAGTAAAATAGCAAAATGGTTCATTTCGGGAGTATTTTAAGTGTTGATATTTCATTTTTTTCCTTAGAAATTAATCTTTGGGGAAAAAATCAGTATAGTTTTACTTATACTTTGTAATATTTTGACTTAGAAAGAGACACTTCATGATCAAAATGGAATTCTAACAAGTTTAGAGTTTCGTGTTTATTATAAAGCCAATTCTTTACCTTAACCTCAAACTATGCTGTGAGAAAATATTCACACTTATGTGCACTTGAACTTTTTTCAGTATTTTGTCATTTTAGACTGCAACCTTACTCGGGTCCTGCTTTTGTTTTGTAAGCAGAAAGTAGAAACATCTTTTTAGTTACAGTGTATTGATTTTCAGAAATCAGATTGTAGAGGTATAGATAATAGGTATGAAGGGGTCTCAAACTGGTAATATAGGAATCAATAAATATTCAAGACAAGCGAGTATAAAGAAATGCAGGGAAAATGACAGGTGTACACAGAATTCATTTCACTGCTCAGAAAAGATCTTTTCTTATTGGAAACAATAAAGCTGAATGAGAAACTGCTGAGCACTGATGTTATTGGGCAAATTTCCCAGAACTCCTCATTCCACTCCCCCCGAGCCTTTCCTTTCCACAGGTTCATGGACCATCTCTGGACAGCCATGAGAAAGGTTTTAGGCCACAAGTAGGGAAGAGCAAACAAAAATTGCATCTAATTGTAGGGGAACAAGGTTTTTCACGAGTAGTGAACAAGGAAGGGAACGTTGTTGGCAATTAATGACGGCTTCTGGATCGCTGCTGAGGAACAATTAGCGCCAAGCACTTGGAGCACTTCTGGAGCACGAGGGAAAAGAGAGCAGAGAATCTCAGAGTTTGCAGTGTTGGGGATCAGGTTATTCACAGTCTGTAACAGTTGGTTTGGTTCCAGGAATAACCTGCCTCTCAGAGCTTCTCTGTGCCACTCTAGTTCCTTAAAGGAGTTTTCCATGCTCCTAAGATATCCCATGAGACCCCAAAAAGAATTGAATTTTGTTTTTAGGAATTTTAAAAAACATTGTTTCCACATAAGCAAAGATTTTTCAAAAGCTGTCTTTGAGTGTGATATGCAAGATTTACCAAGTTGTGTTTATGCCACAGATATTTTAATAAAATCTCGAGTATAAATTAAGAATTTTGTTAAATTCAGAGTGAAAAAATTGAGGTCAGCTTGGTTTGCCCTTTGCTCTCAAAGCAAAAAGGCAAATAACTGGTCTTTAGAGTGCTATAACACCATGTATAAAAAGGCAAATATTCGTTAAAAATAGTGCTGATTTGGACATTAAAACTATGTTGAAACATTCATTACTATTTTTGAAATCTGGCTCACCAGCAGAACTAGGAAAACAAGTATATTTTATAGGTTTAAAGGATGCCCAAACCATCCTTGGGACACCCATGATGAGACCTCACTCATGATGGTGGCGATCTCAGGACATTTCTGATGTCACATGCAACAGAATTACGGAAAAAGGAGAAGTCTAACAGATATATGGGCAGGAGGGTCAAACACAGCAGTGACTTGCTGCCATGGATTAGTTAAACCACACTGCAAATGAGAACTTTCTCCTCTCAGGGTCAGTCCTGCTCTGTGCCTGCTCTGCACTGGTCATGGAAAAGCTTTCTGTATTTCTTTTCCATGGGTAAAAATAATTGTGTATTCCATTTGTGCTCTTCAAGTATATTCACTTTACAATCCCTCAGGAAAAATAATGATGCACAATTTCAAACCTGCTGTGAGAAATGAACCCTTTAAGACAGTGTGGTTCTGAAAGTGTTTTTCCAAGAGTGAAAAAGATGGCAGACTTAAGTTTTTTCCCCATAAAGTCCAAATTATATTCCACACGGAGACAAACCATTACACCTTCATTTACCCTGCAAGCTGCACTTATAGCAAACTCAGAGTGGTTTTAAAACCTAACTTGTGGCTATGCATTCCCTTGACACTTTTCTGGTGTTGTTATGATCAATTAATCATATCTCCCAATAGAAAATAGTCAAACTGTTTATCCAAACATATGTGCTACTGAATTGATTAAAATAAAAAATAAGAACAACACTTGTTAAATAGATCACAAATATCACGCAACTGTCTGAGCAACTGGTATTGTCCAGTCCCCAGTTCCTGCAGGATGGCAAACAATATGTGCAGCTATTTCTAATGCACCCATTGAACATATGTCTGTCAGAGAAAGATGGAAATAGAATGAGGCTAAGATAATTTAAATAAACAGCTGTCACTTTATGCAAGATTGCCTCTGGTGAGCTTTGATTTGTGTGTGTACAAAAGAGGAAAAGCACAACTCTAGAACTAAACAAAATTACAAAACTGAGACTTTTTAAGTAGGAAGGTCATTGTGCCTGTCTCCCATTTTTCTGTAATCCGCAAACAACAAGAAGTCACAAAAGGAAAACTTATTCATCTGTGTTATTTGCTCCTTCATTATCCTACTGGCTGTCAGAGATTTCACTGCATTGCCCTAGGCCTGTTAAGATTCCTACAGAATGGGACTGTGAACTGTTTGTGCTTTCAAGAAAGGAAAGAAAGGCTTAAATTTGTCCTCTTTTTTTAAGGCAGAACAAAGTCAATTGCTTACATGGACCTTTTGTGAGGGAACACAGCTGCATTTCTGCATTTACATTACAGAATGTATATATGATTGTATAAAAGATATGAATTAAATTCACTTTAACTTTCCTGTTCTTATTGAAAGATTCAACTGAAGAATGAGACTCAAAACCCCATCAAGATGGCAAATTTCACACCAATAACGTGTTCTCTTTGAAGCTCAGTTTGCCAGAGTGAATAAACACAGTTAAACCCCAAGATTTCAAACCCTTTCAGGTCTCAAGGCACAGAAGAGATTCTCGTGGTTTAAGCGTATACATAAGCCTTGATGTGAACATAAATGTCAGATCCCGAAAAATGATTATCAATAATGTACAAAGGAACCAAGAGACAAACCCACAGGGAAGCAGCACACAGGGATTTCCTCCACTTTGGAATGGAGATGAGAAAACGTGAAAAATTCCAAACTGTCTGCCTTTGAAATTTTTCCCTGGATCTAAACCCTCAGAGCAACATCTTCCTTTGGAGCTCAGTACAGCTGAGGCTGGAGCTGGTCTTTAGAAGAGAACATGACCACTTTTGTCCATGATTTCTCATTCCATGTTTTTCCTTCACTGATGCTACAGAATGACAGGACAAAGTGTTATAAAACCTCGGGAAGTCTCCATAAAATCCCTGGTCTCTTATGCAAAACGGAAAGAATGCCAGCACAGGAACATGTGCTTAAGGAAGAGTTTGAAACAGAAATAGGGTGGCTGAAAGTGTCAGAAACATTATTTGTCACCAAGAAAACATAGACTAAAGAGGAGAGAAAATGTGGGAAGAGGTTTATCAATTATATCTTTTAGTGACAGCTTTAGTTATCAATATTTACAATTTTCATGAAAAAACCCACTACTTTCAGAGCTGTGATATCCAAAAATTCCAAAAAGTAGTTATAAATATTGACAGCATTATGACTTACACATTTGGATAAAGTTAAAATCAAGAGAATTCACACAAACACTGCTTCCAAACCAGCAAAACACTACTGCTGATAAAACTGACTTCTGTAAGACAAGCCTGAGCTTCAGATTCTACAGAGATTTTTTGTTGTGAACAAAGGGAAAATATCAAAAACCTATTTGTTCACTTTATTGGACATGGAGTCATATATTTGCTCCTCATGGGCCTGACTTTCCACAGCCTTACCTGTCTTTGTTGCCCTTCTCAAAGTTAGGGAATTCTCCAATTCCCTTGAGATCTGTTTAATTCCCCTGAAATTACACAAAATCACCTATTCCTATAAAACATGGCTGAGCAGTGATTTATTGTATTTACTGGAAATTACCTCAAAGAACCTAAATATGTTTATTTGCCATTTCCGTTGTAGTTTGGTTATTTCATCACCCACGTTGCTAAAATAGTCATAAAATCAACATAAAATAGACATAAAGAAATCAAACAAACAAAAGTAAACTACTAATGCCTGACCCTAATTATCAACAATTTAATTAGTTTTCCAGCAAAAATTACCTTGTTGATGCAAAACCAAAAGAATTCCTTAGTGGACTCACACTGCTAAATAAACATTAGATTCCGATAAAATAAACTTTGATATTCTGCTGCTGTAAGGCCCTAACTTTTAAAACACCTGTGTGTTTGAAAATTTTAGCAAACTTCTTACACTGAAAATACACTACTTTCTTTTCCAGATGTGAAATAGACAATTTTGCTACTTTAATAAAAGAAGCAAACCTATGCATTAAAGTTTTAAATCTTCAGTAATATGACCTTTTTGAATTCTCTCTTTTAATAGGGTTTGTACCTTTCTGTAAAGCAATTCAGTACTTCTCTACAGGTGAATTTAGTTTTTAAACTGTTAAAATTTTAATGGCCTCCTGTCTTCAGAGAAACAAAAGGTGCTGTGTTTAGGGTTTTCTGATAATAAATCTACTATGTGGATGAAAGTAAGATATAAAAGCATTTAAACTCAGCTTTCAAATTCAATTGAGAAACAATTTCTTTATCCAGCTTCATGAAAAAAGGACATGAGTTACATTTAAACATAAACAGGAATACAGGATTTAATGTAAGATTTTTATAAAGGGCAAGTGGATGTGCAGCTTTGCTGTCAAAAACAGAGTGTAAAATTCCATTTCAGTATAAGCTTTACCTAATTGGACAAAATGTATCCTAATATGGAGCATATAGAGAAAAAAGGAGGTGTTCATATCTGCAGATCTTTGCCTCTCTAATGCAAACAATAACTCCTGTGTGTCCTGTCCTTGCTCCCTCCCAATACAAAGCAAACTTCCTGAAGCTCCATATCTTGCACATCTTAAAAAACTATTCTTCCTCACCACTGTCAAGAAAACAAAAAATACATTCACGTGTAAAGGGATTTTTTAAGCTGAATATGAGTTGATTTTGATACTTAACTTTGTATTTGATACTATTAATCATGTTTACAGATAGCCTATTGTCTATTAATATTTTGAAGGAACATATAGGAGTTCCTTTCCCTTTTCCCAAACAAACAACAAAATTATTCCTATTTTCTGATTGTTAGACAGCTGCTCCTTGACCCTGTGCTCCTGGAAGCAGAGAGATGACAATCCAGATGTTTCTGCTTGCCTTGGACAGAGAAATGAATGCTGGTGCTGATTTGGAACATGATTAAATAATCCTGGGTTATAGCAGCAATCCTCCCCCCTCAGGTTTAGGCTGAAAAGTTGAAGTAAGTCGAGCTGGTTTGTATTCCAGCACTGTGATTTTTAAATCCATTTTGAACCAAGTCTATAACTAACTATCAATCAAACCCAACATAAAAAGAGATTGCCCAAGAGTAGATGCTCTGACAGCCCAGATGTATAATTACTAATGTATTTAGAAACACCCTGCAAATCTGTAATAAAGATCAATGGCTTACAGCGTAATTTGGCATCTAAAGCGCAGAACTCTGATTGTATTGTGTTTGTAAACATGTTTTAAGCTGTTGATAAGGTCTGTCAAGCAGAGGAAATTGAAGTCACTGTGGCAAAGATCCCTGAGATAGTTAGCATCAGGAGAGAAAATGATATGCCAACTTCTCGGAGCCTGGCTGCCATTTGTGACATATGCAGCTGTACAAAAGTGGCTTAGGGGACATCTCTGAACGAGTCAGGGTAGACAGTGCCATTCAAAACAAAAATCCCAAAGGCGAGGTGCCTGCTAGCAGCAGGATAATTCTGGATGGAGGGAAAATACATATTTCTAAAAGCAAGAGTCGTTATCTTGTCACGAGGCCACTGCGATAGGAAATGTCATTGAGTTTAGAGCTATGAGCACAAGGCATTAATTTAAATTTACTAGCAGTAGTTTGATTATTACATAGTTCCAAAGACCTGCAGAAATCCCCAGGTGAGGCACATTTGAAATCACTGACCAGGGTGGATTCTGCTGCTGGTATCTGCTCCTGGTGACAAATGATCAGCCCTGGAAATATTTGGATTTTTCAGCAACGGGGAACATTTCCATCTGGGCCCCAAGCCACAACTATGGAGAGCATTGTGACCGATCAATCCCAGGCAGCAACTACCATCGTTTACAGAGAAATTTTCCACGGAAGAAAACATTCCAAAAACCCCTCGAGGCGCTGGATGTTTCTCCCTGTGAAATGGAACATTAATGTTCCTGATTTTAGAAGATCCAAATTCCACCGATTTTGCATTTCATTTTGTGACTACTACAGAAATTGGTGTTATCCTAATAATATTTACAAATGTATTTGTAGCTAACCAGAAAATAAAGTCAACAGAACAATATCATAATAAAGGGAAAACAGGATGACAGGTGTTTGAAAACCGGGAAAACCATCATTCTTCTGAGGAGTGCTAATTATAACTAAAATAATTGTTTCCATCAGTGGTTTACAGAGGGAATCAGAGTTACCATGCATTTATCAAACCAAATAATCCATATTTTTTCTAGGTTTGAACCATACAAGCACACGATAAAGAACTTGAATATTTTTTAGAATAGAATAAAAATACTGTGAAGGCAACAGTGGCTCAACTAGCTAAGTCAAAAGGATTTTGAGGATACCTGTGGGTTTTTTGTTTGATAAGAGTATGTTTATTCACAGTACCCATTCCAGAGGAAATTCAAATAAAGGAGCAAATAGCCAGCCAGAAATGGAAGAGTTGTGTCCACATTCACAGTGTGAATTTCAGTAATTCTCCAACTTCATAACTTTAGTATCATTAATCAACAACAATTAATTTCTTTGTCTGTGTGATAACAATTATTTTAAAATACTGTTTAAAATTAAGGAAGGTAAACATTCTCCTTTCAAGGATGGAATTTTGACACAAACCTGAGATCACGCTGACAGAAAAACCCCTAGGTGTTCTTTCCCCATATGTTGCCAGAAAAAGATAGATCCTTATTTAGCCAAAAAAACTCTAAGCCTTCCAAATATTTTTTTTTTCCTCACAGAGTTAAATAAGGCAAGGAAATACAACCCCAGAGTGCACGGGGAGAGTGCAGAGAGCCCTGCAGTGGAGGCAGCTTGGGCTGCTGAGGTGATTCCCTGGCAAAGGCACGCTCTCCTGTCAGGAGCACGAGCCTGGCAGGCAGAGGAGCAGCAGCTCTGGGGTCCCCAAGATGTCACAGCAGTGAGGCTCAGCTTGTTCCTCACTGCGGCAGACAAACAGCAGCTGGTGCTGAGAGCACCAGGCACTGATTTTTGGGAAACCACGATAAATTAAATGTAACATTCCTCGTGCTGCTTCACCTGGCCTGGGGGCAGCCTGGCCATGGGGAGCTTTGCTGAGACAGAATCTGCTGGGGAAGGAGTTTGTGGCTTGGCTGCAAGTCCCATCCGTTTAATTCTGTGCTTCTCCAGCCTTCCTCACGATGCTATTTGAACACCTATGAAGCCTGCCAGTGGTGAAAGTGCCTGCGGTGGAGCTGTCAGGATCAGAAAAGAATGCTAAATTAACTGGGGTTTAAAACTGATAGGAGCAGAAAGGTACCTGAAGGTCTATTGCTTTTCACTAATTCCCCTAGATCTTAAGAAACTTGTTCTTTGGCATAATTCTCATTCTGTTTGACAGTAACTGACCCTGCAGCTATTCCACCTTTTGAATTCATCAGTCAGATTCCTTTTCTTCTCAATGGCTGCTAATCCTATCTCACACTTATTTCCTGTTCTACCCAGCCCTCGCAGAGTTTAAAAGCTTAGAGACAGGTCATAAACCATCATCTCCGTAAGAGGTTGCCTCATTCTTTGCATATTAAGGACCAGCATGGGGAAATGCTCCTCCTTTCAGTGCAAGGAAAGAGGAAAAAAACCCTAAACTCTGCATGCAAACTAAGATACCTTCCAACAAGTATTCCATATAGACGTGCCAGGCCCCAGGTTCCTACATCAGGATTTGTGGCTAGAAATAAAATATTTGCCATGTGATCACTGATCCCAAACCTGAATCAAATTTTTAAATATTTATTTTTTTAAGAAAGCATAACATGCAATATCAGTCCTAGTGTTCTACCAGCTGGCACTATCAGCTTTTTGTGTTCTGTGGGCCATTTAGTTTTGTTATTCAAAAGCACTAAATATGAGAGACGATACAACATTGTCAACACCTTACAAGAGAAATCCTTTCAAAAAGCATCTCCTACTTCTGCATTTTCAATTTCAAGTTCCTCCCTAAATGACAGGGTTAAACCTCAGGGTTCTGAGACTGGTCTGCATCTATAAATAATCTTCTATTTGTTAATATTTTCATCCGTGTTCAATCCGTACCAAGGGTTCAACCTCCCACTGATAAAATACGTTTGTTGTTTTTTTATTACTGTGTTCAACTAAAAGCAAATTTGTACATAGAGAATACAAGGATTCATCAAAATAAAATCCAGTTTTTCTCACCAGCAAGTAATTTATGTTCTTCAATTGAGTCATTATAGTGTTCTGCAGCTCTTCT
Source organism: Origma solitaria (assembly GCA_013397895.1). Lineage (NCBI taxonomy): Eukaryota > Metazoa > Chordata > Aves > Passeriformes > Acanthizidae > Origma > Origma solitaria. Next base: position 190,131 of record VZRL01003250.1, read on the forward strand.
CTGGTTATGGACAAAGGAATAGACACTTCTGACAATGCAAAGATTCTGTAGTGTCTGTGCTCCAAGCTTTACCTCTCCCTTTGGTGACATGGCAGACTCCACTTTCCCTAAGTGCTTTACATTCCATTGTTTTTCCTCTTTCTCTCCACTGTTTTAAATTCTGTGCCTGGTCTTAATTGACAACACAGGTTAAGGCCATGGGAGAAGAGAGAAATGTAAAATCATGTCAAGGAAGGACAGGAAAACATAACTGAACGAAATATAACCAGATATCATTTCTTGCTAATCCTGGCCAAATGGAGGTACCTTAGGACAGGTAAAAACAACTGCAGTACAAAATTAAATCCATTATATCACTACTAATAAATCAAATAGAGCAAGTGACCTGGGATTCCAATTAACACATCCATGCAATTTACCTATCTGATGAGTCTATTTAAACATACAGGGAGTTTAACAACTTTCCAGTGTGTGGGAAATGGAAATTAAAGAGATTCTTTTCAGTAAAAATTTTCTTTTTTTTTTTTTTTTAATTTTAACTGATTAGTCAATCACAATCCAGATTTTAGATTGTTTTAAGACAACGTAGCTGATTAACATTTTCCAGAAACTCTCTCATTCCCCAGCAACACCTTTCTTTTATACCAGCCATAAATTATGTCTGATGTCATCACTAACTGTGCTGCTTGGGCTGGAGTTGGCTTTCTTCCCAGTAGCTGTGTGGGGCTGTGCTTTGGATTCGTTCTGGGAACTGTGTTGATACCTCAGGGATGTTTTCATCATCACTGGACAGTGACTCTTCCACACCAAATCCATTCCTGCATCACATCCCTCATTTTATTTGCATCCAAAACCCCACAGTTGCTGCACTCAGAGTGCTTTGCAGCTTGAGGAACTGCCCAGAGGAGTGGGAACAATCAGGAGGGATCACTCCCAAGGACCCTCTCAGTCCCTCTCTGGCTTGGTGCAGCTGCTCAGTCCTTAGGACCAGGCTGGATTTATCAGGGAACGCAGGGAAGCTCCTCTGGTGTTTCCTTCCCACTCCCACTCCTGGATCCTGCCCTCCCACACCCATCCCCAGGAGCATCCCCGGCTGGATGCAAATGTTCTCCAGGTGAACTCAACCCTGCTCTTGGCAGAAGGTGCAGAGGGTCAGCACCAGTCAGCATCGCTGGAGGTATGAACACAGGAAAGGCAATTATTGATTTCCTGACTGAATGTGCTTTTGGTCTTGGCACAGATTTGCACTTTGCAAGTGTTATTTTGATGCTGACTGTCCTCCCAGCTCCTCACCAAGTCTCTTTCCATCTCAGTTCCCCCATGCACCAGGGTGCTGCAGGAGCTGATCCTGCTCAGGAACTCAGGGTGACATGGCATTATTTTCATTGCTGAGTTTGTGTTTGGAGTGGCTGCACAGGAGGAGCAGGGAAAGGACATAAAAATGCAGAGGAGCACCCAGTGCATGGCAAAGTGCAGCTTCCCAGGCAAGCTCCTGTCTTCCAGGGAACTGTCAGACACAAGTGGAATAAACCACAATTGTGCTCAAAGCTAATGCTAATATGGCTCAGTGGGAGACTAGTTTCAAATGTCATATTTTCAAGCCCTTCTCTAAACTGTCTTTCCCAGAGAATACTTCAAGGGAACTGGCATTCTAATGAATTCCTTAGGCCTGATTTTCAGAGCTATTAAGTGCACCTCTGATCACGAGTGCAATAGGAGATACAGGCAGATATTCAGGATTATCCTATTTAGATAGACAGGTTGTATAAATACTCTGTTTAAAATATTCCCACCCAAGTGGGAAGGAAGCAAGACAAATCAGCCTGAATTAGGATGAAGGTGGCAGGATGACAACACAATCTCTTATCTACCTGAAGCAAGTTACTTCGAAATTATATGAAAAAAAATCATCTGCTTAAGATATATAAACCTTTGCATCCACTCATACCAATAGATAATAGATAAAACAATGAGTTTTGCTTATAACAGAAGGACAAATTCTACAATTTGTATTGTGTGTATATACAATTGCACCTCTGCAGTGTTCTGATTTTTGGTGGAATATAAATCCTCTCCTAAAATTCGGAGAACCTGTCTAGAACAACCAAGTAATTTAGAATAAGTTGATAATTCTTGATACATCCATCCTGGTATTGCCTAGAAAACATGTACACAAATGTAAAATATTTTTGGCACAAAGTAGTATTCCTTATGGACTCACCACCTGTTTACCAATGCCCAGCCAGTCCCCGAGCAGCAATCTGCCCTTCCTGGCCAACTCCCCCCAGTTTCTGCACTGGACAGAGCATTCCCTGGTCTGGAATATTCCTTTGGCCAGGCTGGATCAGCCGTCCTGGCCAGGCTTCCTCTGGGCTCCTCACAGGCAGCGCTTGGGAAATCGAAAAGCTTCAGCTACAAAGCTAAAACTTCTCAGCAACAACAAAAACATCAGTGTCCCACCAATGTCATCCCCATCCTAAATCCAAAATACAGCACAGGAACAGGTACAGGGAAGAGAATTAACTCTCTCCCAGCTGAAGCCAGGACAGGCTGTATCTCTCAGGTTAATACATCACATCCCTTTCTCTCACAGGTTGCTCCTCTTTCTCTCCTCTCGGCCACTTGGTAGCTGCAGCAGAGGGAAGGTTTGTGCAAAGACAAATACCTGGTGCCTTGCACTGGGAGAGGAGGCAATGCGTCAGACTGAGAGGGAAAAAGGGGGAGCTTTGCAGCAGAGGAGCAGCAACTGAAAGCCCCCGGCCCCAAGCGCTCTGATTTCCCTTTAAGTGGAGTTTGATGAAACAGAAATGCTGCTCAGAGCTGTTCATCACAGCTGGAGAGAACAATTAAACATGAGCCTCCTAGATGTTTAGTCAACAGGGAGCTGTCTGTCTAACATGGCTCGAGCTGAAAAATATGAGATCTCGGAGCCCTAAATACATATCTGTTCAGGATGTGGGACACCAGGACAATTTGACATTTCATGAAGACAGAACCTATAAAAGTTCATTATTTAAATGAAGACCTGGAAGTGTAAAGACAATAATTGACTTATTTTAAGGTCTGGAAGTTATCTAAATAGGAGAGACACAGGTGCTGCGTGTGTCCTATCCCTCCACACCCCCCGAGTATCTTCTAAAGAAAAACAAGAGATAAAAATCAGGGAGACAATGACAATTAGCCTCCTAATTAAAGAATAAGCAAAAGGCTAGGCTGCAAAGCAAGTTATTCTGAGTAGGATATTCCCAGTTGTTCCTCAGTCTAAATAAGACTGTTTTCTCCTCAAATGTCACAGCATATTAAGTGCCAGGAGAGAATTATTTCAGCATATGATGAACAAAACAACACAACCCCAAGGAATGAAGTCACAAAGCTGTCCATGAAGTGAATTGCAGCTGGAATTCCAGATAATTAGGAGTCAAGACTCCTACAGTACAAATCCTGCTGCAGAGGCAAAGCCCCATGACATTTAATACTTTTCTCGTTTGTTTTGATATATTCAAACTATTGGTAAATGAAGGTCAAAAAACTTCCCCAAGTATCCTCAGCAGTGTAAGGAAAGTGGACATCTCCAAAACTCCTCAGCCCAGGTTTGCAGAGTGGATTCTCTCATCTCGAGGGTTCTGTGTTTCGAGATGTCCACATCAGCACAAGTGACAGACCCCAACTCCAGACCAGCCCTGCTGAGCTGCTCTGTGCCTGTGCCAGGGCTGCAAACCACAGCTTCGGAACTCACCCACCAGCTCTGCCGAGAGTGATGGCTCAAGAGTCGTTCCTGCACGGTTTGAAACTATCTTTAGCATTCTAATGTTCGGCATTCGCTTTATTGCTGCACAGAACCTTATGAAAACTATTCGTTATAATACTTAACGCCAGTGTGAGAAGAAATTAAAATTGCCTTTAGGAGGAATGAATAGGCCATGGAATTACTAAATGCCTGACTATAACCCTTCCTATATGTTTATTGATCTAAGACCATCAAACTACAGTTCACTTGACATGCCAGGTTTTATTTATTTATTTAATAGAACACTTCCTAAATGGATTTTCAGACTTGCTAATCCCTTCATGAACATGATTAACCATGACATGGCCCAAGTAGTCCAAGCAACAGATAAAGTATATTTTTGATGAAAAATTATGAATAAAAGTCCTCTGTGTAATGTACCAAAATAGACCACAAGCACATTTGTTTCTCTCAATGATCATTAATTCAGACTAAATTTAAGTATGAATGCTAATTAAAATTTTGTTGGTCTTCACTGCTTTCTGACAGAAAAAAACACAGAGCCAATGGTTGCACTGAGCTAATTTCACTGACAAATGCTTGGCATCTCAGTCTGTTGAAATTTCAGATTTAGTGGAAAACTAACAGTATTTTGATCAATTCTGAAATATGCCCAAACACTTAATTTTTGCAAAGCATCTGTTACACACTGACTCTTCAAACGCTAAATATTTTGTTGCCTGTTGTTCCTCTGTTGAGAAAGTTCAATTTACGATATTCAAAATCTTGCATAACACCCAGAGAAACATAGAAAGCAGATGTGAAAATTATTCTGCTGGATTATCCTTAAAGCTAAAGACACAAAAATTCTTTTTTTTTGACAGTTTTACTTATCTGTGGTAAAAGAGTGGGAATTATTGGATACTCCACTATTTAGATACAAAAAAGAAGTTATAAAGCTGATTCATTGCATCCTCATTTCACTGGCTCAGATCTACACTGCCAACTCACAGGAGGAAGTCTGAAGAGGCCAACATTGTGAATTTTGGCAGAAAATGTGTGTTTTTAGCTGCAGCAAAGACGCAGGAGCTTGGCAGAGGCCAGGGGGAGTGGACACAGCTCCTGCAGTGTCTGTCCCAGGACGAGGGGGCACAGACTGTGGAAATTCCAGAGCTGCACCCCGGAATTCCGAACAGAAGGCTCAGCTTTTCCTCCTAAGTGAAGCCACAGAAACTTTTGCAGTTCTGAGGACGGCCCCAATCCGTGTCTCTCACATCGCTTTAAATGTGCTTTGTTGAAGATAACACAAGAAAGTCTCCTGAGACTGTGTAGTCTCCTGTGTGATTATTATTCAGCAGCAAATGCTTGCCTGGATCCTGCTGTGCTCCATTCTAAATCAGCACAAGTATCTGCTATCTGACACCTCCTGAAAACTGACTGCATCTTAGGGGACAGTCTGTGCTGTAAATTATTTATTCTGTCTTACACCGCTTGCTTTTCTATGCTCAGAAAGAGCTAGAATGGCCAGACCCTCGTGGCTTGTTGCTTGACTGGATTTAAGATTATTTTGGTCTCTTGGCTTTATATCTATTATCTTTTTCTATACTCAAAAGGTACTTTAAAGAGGAATAAAAGGTTTTAAAATAAATTTTAAAGGAAATATTTCCTTTATGTATTAATAACACCTTAGTAAAATTGTGCTTTCCGATACCAAAATTTCACCTTATTCACAAGGATAAACAAGTTTTAAAGAGTTAAAAAAATAATTAAGAAAGTAATTACTTTTTTCCATTCCTGCTTACATTGATTAAGATCCCAGAGTACTATGATCTGCCATGAACTAACTTAGAAGCAAAAGAAACAGTTCTGATCTTACTCAACTTGCAAACAATTGTACGTGTCCTCTGCGGCCAAGCATTATAAAAACTCTTTTTATTTTTTGAATTGGCTTCTGATTTCTGATAGGTTTCTTTTTCTCTTTTTTCTTTCCTTTTTTTAAAATTAAGTTTTGAGCCACCCAGAACTTCTGATAGAAAGAGTAAAGTGGAGGACCGAGGTCACTGCTGAGCCTTTGGGAATTCTCCCCCTAGATTTGATACTGTTAAGTCTCCATCAGGCAGAAAAACCTCCAAGAACTGCCTCTCCAGCAGGCATTTTGATAAGTTAGCCCAGCAGTCCATAAACATGTTTCATATTAGTAAAACAAATTCCTTTTTGCAGCCAAACGTGGCAGCGCATATTGTTGTGAGATGGCCTTTACAGAGGCAATAATAAATCACAAATGCCCTTAATAGGATAATACGACCATGAATGTGGAGAGAAATAAGCATCTGTAACCCACAGATTAAAAGAGGCAGCATATTTAATATGAAACAATGGAATGTAATGCCAACACGAGACGAGAAGATTACAAATTTCTTCAATTAGTCATACAGCCAAACCATGAATACAAACACTCACTATCAGCACTGATATATAAAGCACACCAGAAAATAGGTCAAAATAAAGCATATCAGGACTGCTCAAACAAGTGACAGTCATGTGAAGATAATGTTTTGCTTTGGGTTTTTTTTTAATATAATATCAAGATGTGAAATTCCGGCTGTGTTTATCAAATATCTTCACAATTTGTTACATTCTTGTAAGGGCTAGGCTATGATGAACCCAATATTTCCAAGACATCTACAAGGCCACCGTCCATTCCTCTTTTTATTTCTGGGTGGGGAAAGAATAAGATATTATATCTCATAAACAAATAGAAAGACGCTTCAGGAGACTAATGTTTTAATTTAATTGTTAAACTCTGATTAGCAATTAAAAAAGATAATAAAAGTCTCTATCTCACAACCTGAGCACCATCTTACACAAGAAAACACTCTATGCAATAAGATCCATTTCTTCACATCCTGTGGGTTTCTCCTGTGGCCTTTATCAAGCAATGGCCAAGTGTAGGAAGTCCCAAGGGTAAATATGTTTGATTTACAAACGCAGGGATTGGGACCAGCTTTTTGTGCCCTCTGATTGGCCTCCAGCCGTGTGCCATGGCTGCTCACCTCACTTGTAGGGATCACAGATTTCCTCCACTTTAAGGCTCAAGAACAAACACAATTTTGTGAATCAAAAACTGTCCAACATTCTTACCAAAACCGTTCACTCGCGTCAGCCAAAAGAAAAAAGTTCAAAATTCACACCAGCAAAGACTGAAGTACCATCCCATGAAAGCAAACCCAGGGAGTTTCTGCCAATGAAAGAATCTTTCAATTGGTCCTGCTCTTGCACTGAGGAGCTCCTGAGCTCTTCCAATATCCTAAATGCAAACCAATATTCTAAATGCAAACCAATATTCTAAATGCAAAGTGCATGCAAGGGAGAGATTCTGGCTGCAAACAACACCTCTGGAAAGGAAACTTCAGCCCACGCCGTCTATTCTCTCTAGGAACCTAAATCATCAGTAATTTTAGAAATCCTCAGGCAGTAGCAGTTTGAAGCCCAGCTGGGGTTTTTTAGTGGCAATTGATATAAACTTTTGCCTTTCTGTCGGAAGGGCTTGAAGGACTTTGCAGCACCTGCCTGCTCGCTCAGGGGCAGCTTTGGCACTCCGGAAAAAAATAATTCAGCAATTTTTCACCCTCGCTGTTCACAGCAGTTGCTGCTAATGAAAATGATAACCAAGAGACCTATGTTAAGTTACAATGAGGAACCAGGATAACGGTAAAAATTTCAATATTCAAGCTGTGTATGATCATTTTGATTCATTTGCTGATTTAAAAAAAAAAAAAAAAGAAACCTGTGGCTTAAAATTCATTGTGTACCAAAAGTTTCTGCAATGATCTGATGACATAGCTATGGATCAGGAGAGCTCACATTTAATGGTTTTAAATTTTACCTCAATCCTACCAACATTTACTCAAACATATGGACTGTCTTTGTACTTATGCTTCAAAACACCATGTTTTTAATAACCTCATTTTGTATGTTTTCATTTAGATCAAGCCAAATTAATAAAGGAAATATTACACACTGATCCTTAAAAAGGAACTTTTTTCAGTCCAAGACACTGCATTTTTAATGTAAGCCATTTTTGCCTACCATATAATCAATCCTAATTTCTATAAACTTTTCCTTCTGCAGTTTAACAAATCATTTTGCACCCATAACCTTGAAAAATCACATAAATAAAATCTCTGTATTTCCTTCAAAAGGCACTTTTCTTATCCAAGAAATGTAACACCAACTGGACACATTAACTTTGTAAACCATCAATTCTGTGCTTTTTCTCATTTATGCATTTGCATTATGTATTTCCATCTTCCAGTTGCCGGTACTTGAATTCGATATGGGATTAGCAATTTCATAGGTCAAATCTCTTTGGATTTGGGAGATACTTAGAATTTTGTGTGATACATTTTCCAAGTCCCCTGAGTTCAGCATACAAAGTCCCTGAGCAAAGGTTTGCATTACAGGTGTTGGTATTTTTATCTGTCATACCAACCAGTCTGTCTAGTATTCAAATCACCATCAGTACTGAAAATTGGAATTTTTCCTATTTAATCTTTCTACATGTACTACTGTTTTCTCTAAATATCTCCAAGACAGCCTGATAATTAGCATACATCAAATGCATTGCTGGCTATTACCAAAAATAGGGCTCCTTTCAAAATGCTGAAGGCAACAGTTGCTGACAGAAATTAAGTAGCTGTTTTAATCTTTGTGATATCTTCCATATTTCAAGAGCTACAGCCCAGTGGAGTTTTTAGTTGCCCTTTTCCAATCTTTTCCCCCCACCCACCTCAATTCCTATTTATGCCTGATTATAGGAGATGCTTCATACTCAGTCCTGGTCTAAAACCCTTAAAAGAAATTCCCTTCATTCAGTCTTTTTTAATTTTTTTTTCCTGACTAATTTGAAATATCATAACATGTGATTTAGGAATGTCTGGGAATAAAAACTATTTATTGATCCCTAGTAACACTCTGAAGTGATGCTTTTCATCTTTGCTTCCTGCAGTTCTTCAGCTGAGAAAAATTTCTTTTTCTAAAATATTATAGAGCCTCAGAAGTACAAGTACAGAATAAAAGGCAGACACCACTCTCAATTGCCAGGCACCTTGCCCTGGAATGCTTTAGTTACAGGACTCGCACGTAACAAGATTCACTGTGTGCTCCAGGAAGAAAATGGAAGTGACTTGAGGTAGATCAGAATTAGTGATTCTCGAAAGAATTTTCTCTACCTTCTCCTTTGAGAAAAGGTTTATTTTAGTAAAGGCTGGAGCTCACTTGAAAGAATAAGAGCAGCTTTTGCCTCTGAAGGAACTCATCCCCCAGCTAAGCAGTAATACAAATCCATCCTGACTGCTATGAATTGCTTCTCAGCATCGATTCGCAGGCTGCTGACCATTTTATAAAGTGGGCAGCTTGAATTCTGCACACCAGGTTGGGAGCAAAACTGTTCCAAACCTGAGATTAATATTGACATGTATTTCTGCCACAATCAGAAAACCAGGGGAACACACTTAGGTCATTACAAATGATCACTTCATTATCCAAATTTGAATCTTCTGATATCTCATCAGAAAACGTTGCACAATGGCCTCTGTGTTCCTGAAGAAGTGCATTTGTTCTTTTATTGAAATGTTGCCATCAGAAAGCATCGTTTGTTCCCATCCATAATTCAGAGTTTCCTTCAGAAAAGGCAGGAGCTGACTATTCAAATCTATTGAAACTATCATAGCCTGCAGCACCTGCTGCGATGCATTATTGATACCCAGGAGCGGCACTGACGCATTTCGGGGAACATCTGCTTTCCTCTGGATGGGAGAGCTCGGGGAGGAAAGACATTTCCGGTGGCCTTCCTTTTCCTGACACTTTCCCAAGATGGATACTTGACAAGAAAAGAGTGACCTCTGGACAATTCTAATTTAAAGCATCTTGAGGAAGACTCCACAGATTTTTTACTAACTTTTTTTTTTTTTTAAATTTTGGGTTTTTCCCCCATGACCTATCTTTTCCTTCCCTCTGCAGAGGAAGGGAGCCAGGAAGGCTGGCAGAGCTGTGCCCTTAGTTGGAGCACTCAGAGCCCTGGCAAAGCTCCTCTAATTCCATGATCAGTCAGTACCTATGGTAAAGTTTCTATAAACTTTCTCCAGCCTCTCTGAGAACACCTCAGTTTGTTACAGTCTTGTGCTAAAATGTTGTGATTTCAGTCCTTGTAAGGGCCATTCACTAAAGGCTTGGACTTGCAGATCCTTTCGGGTCCCTTCCAGCTCAGAATATTCTGTGATTCTGATTCTCTGAGGCCTGGCCTAGTGTCCCCTATTTTTGATGTGATCAGTCAAATAAATGTTTTATTTTGGGACAAAAAGGGATTTTCCATCTGGTTAATTGGAACGAGGCAGGGTTTTCCTCACAAGAGAAAGCTCAGTTCTTTGCTGATTGAGAGCTATTCCAAAGGTGTTCACGTCCCCGACAACAGACAAAGTGTGGGGTTGGGTCTCATCAAGGTTTCATCCAAAGGAATTTTGCTGGCAACCTTCAGTCCTTTAGATTATATCACTCATGACACCAACGTCACAACAAAAAAAGGCATGAGCACAAATGGAGAGGGATGAATCTACAATATGTAATTTATGGCTGCAATCTTTAGATCCCAAGTGAGTTAATTTTAAAAAGCTGTCAGGTAATTATTTTGTGCTTTGGGTTTTTTTTCTTCTTGACTGGAACAATGAATCATTAAATAAGTGAGAGCTTGAAGACACCATGCTGAGGAGAACTGTCTAGCATCAGTAAGCAGAGAAAAATCTGATTCTGATAGCAGCCTCATCAGCTACTGCATAATTTAAATGGAAGTCGGATAATCCTAAAGGCTTTTAGAATCTCATCTAAACAGTGCCATTACTCATTCTCAAAACATTTTATTGCAAGAAGACCGCTTTTTATGCTCTCAGATAAATTTAACAGGATCCCTGTAATTTTATTTTTATGCAAATATGTACACCCCATATATAATAAAATGGTTCACTGCTGAGCATCTAAGGCACAGGCTTCTACAGTTCTTTTTGCACGGAATATGAGCCCGCAAATGAAACCCAGACCAGTGGACCACTTTTAATCTGAACAGATCCATTCCCTCTCTCTCCTGCTTCCCAATCTATCAGTAATTACCATTTACAAAATTCATACTGTTTGACCTGTCAGCTTTATGATTAAGATCCATCCAATCACTTGACGAAGAAATTTAATTCTATAATACTCTTCTCCAATCTTTCCATTTTTATCGAAAGGCATGATGTCTCACCCACATGAAACCAAATAGCAAAAGATTTCTGCTTCGTTTTCAATGTGTACCACAGAAAAGTTTGCAATGAGCAGTTCTGGCACAGAATTTTGTGGCCTTAAAACCTCCATGGCACAGAGACACTGAGCTGAGTTCAGGGTAAAAAATCTGCTGTGGGTGACACGGTAAGAGACGGCTCTAAATATAGGTGAAGAATTGTCTGCCAGGTCCTGCCACACTCAGGAAATTCTCAATTGGGCATTTAATCCCTCAGTTCCTGCCACGATGGTGCTGCCAGGCACAGCCGGTGCCAGCAATTTGGTCAATGACCACAGAGCAGATGCTTCGAGTAAATGAGCAGAGCAAAACCTGTGAATAAGGTATCCCTTCCAGGCCCAGGCTTACACAAAATAAAGTTATTTTTGTAAAATTTATTCATTTATATTTTCTAAACCCATTTTGTTCGGAAGTGTCCACAGAACTGCCGTCACATCTAATTATTAGGTATGTATTTCCTGCTTACTTCTATAAAACTGCTCATTATTTTTCATTAACAAATAGAACCAGAAACAAATTTAAAGGAGAGCGTTCACTTGTCTTCTAAAAGTTGGCAACATCAAATGAAGCAACCTCTCTATGTACATTAATCATTAATCTCAGGGCATTATGCCACATGATCAGAAAATATTCATAATATCAAGGTGCTTTAGCTACAGCAAGTGTGTCCTCATCTACAGGAAAATAATTATGAAGAAAGATTAAGTACTCAAATTATCTTTTTTCGCCCCTCCATTATTCCACCTCCAATCTCTCTTTCTTTTTTTTTAAAATTTAATATAGTTAGCACTGTATACGAGGTACAATTTTCATCTGGTATTTAAATGTATTTATAGTATCAGTTTTTATTTATTTGTTTTTAAGATTAGGGAGTTATTTCACCAGGCTGTTTTCTTTCCATTTTCTAGTCAAACAGCAGCTTTTGTAAGACTCAGTATTCCTGCTGCAAAAAAAAATCAGTACAGTCTCTACCTCATCTCAAACAGACAGAATGAGAATATGGGAATTTACATCACAAGAGAAAGGAATATTTTTATTTTCCTTTTCCAGTGATGGATTGGACTGAGGAGTCCATTAACCCAGCAGCCAACTAAAGCACATTTCAGGGATTTTTTGTTATATATTTATACGTGTTACTAATAATCTCTAGGGTTATTTTTAACTTTTGCATTAGTTCAGTGGTCAGGTTCCAGCCCCACAAGCCATAAATGATATCATGAATGAACTGTGAAATTGTTGGGAAGGGAAATGTGTGTCCAAGGGCCTTTAAATCAGCTCTGGAATAAAGAAAAGAAAAAAGAAACAGCATCACAGCCCTGAACTGCAACTCTGTGATGTTCTACACGATCCTGAGCTATCCTGGGTTTGTCATTGATGGCTTTTTGAGCAGTACCTATCACACAAATCATCTGTGCTTGGTCATCCATGGCTTCTAAAATATGAATTATTAAATCTGAAATTGCCAGAAAGTCTTCCTTCCCTTGTAGTCTCTCCACTCTCTCATTGCTTCAGTTTAAAGCAATTATTATTGGTTTTCTTGGCTCTTTCTCAGGACTGTGTTGCAGTTGGGCTGACCATAGTCTGAGGAGCTGAGCTACACTGCAGAGCAAAGCACAGCTTGGGAAGTTTCTACACAAATTCATAAAACCTAAAAAAACCAAACCAAAACAACAACCCCCCCCAAGTATTTTCTGTGATAGAAATATCTGTGCAAGAGCAATCTCTGCACAGCCGAGCAAAACCTCTGCACCTCTGCTATCTCCAGGAATGGTGACAGCAGCTCAAGAGAGCGAAATCTGAATTTAATTCCAGATTCCTGCTTCAGCCGGAGGCGACACAGACAACAGGTAGTCCCCAGGTTCCTATTTGTGTTTTCCTCAGGAGCTGACAGCCATTAATAATTCATTTCTGAAATCATATTTGGGTGTCACCGTGAGTGATGTCACCTTCAGAGGCACAACGGTGAGTGACTTCCATCCCATCCTTGGTGAGGCCTCATTCTGTCTGGGCTTGCGCTCGTGATGAGCTGTCAAACCCAATTTCCTGCCAGCTCCTTGTCAGAGCTGAGCTCGATTCAGATCTCAAGCTGCGCCCTTGAAGCTCCTGCACCTTCCGGGGGCTGCGAGGGAGAGGGTGACATTTGTGGGTTTGCATCAAACAAAGAGAGCTCATCCACCAACTGCTTTCTAAACAATCTGTTTACAAATGAATCCCAAATGATTAAGTACTAAATAAATCTGCAAGCGGCAGAAATTTCTGCTCTTTCTGCCCTTGAACTACTTTTCCAGAAACTCGGTAATCAGCGGCGGTTTTGTTCTGATTATAAGTTATTGAAAGCAATCGTTTTGCATATAAATTCCTCTCTACTTTTAAATTTAAATATACTTTAAATGGTACATTCAGTGAAGCAGACTCATACATTTGCCATCAGTACTGCTGACAAAAAAATGTCTTTTAGAATAGCAGTCTGACATATTTTCTAGAAAGTGAAAGCGTAGTTTATAAAAAGTGCACTTTTCCATGAATTATGCCAGTTCCCTAATAATATTCCAACTAATTCTAGCCCCTCTGAAGTATGGCCAAGACATACTTGGTTTAAAAAACCCCATCAGCACTACCTTATATTCAAGGGCACATAGAAATCCTACAAACAAAACCACCCTAAATCTGTGAAACAATTTTCTGCCCTACAATAATCTTGTGAGGCACGTGCACAGACCTGCCTGTGGAAATTCCATAAAAAACAATGGGGTAGCCACAACTCATGTGTGCCCTGCAAAGCCCTGAGCCCACTGTTTTCAGATTTGTTTTGTTCCAGGTTCCAGGATATAAATTGTTACTGCTCTATATCTGCATTTACCTAGGCTTTTATAAAAAAACTATGAAAAAAGATACTAAAAATTCCCAACAAAACACTATGCCACATTGTTTTGTGCGCTATCCCATTAATGTTACTTAAGATTAGCTAAAGAAGTTGGGTTACATTATTTTTCAAGTGTATTTAGTGATTTTTTAAACCAATTTAATAAACCAGTTTCTATTAGCATTGATTTACAAAACACAAAGAAAAAAAAAAAAGGAACCAAGTAAAAAGCTTTTTAGATTTCACATAATTACCTGAAAACATCAACTTCATAAATATATGTTCTAAAAAGGTCTTAGGAATGAAACAAGAGTAGAGGCAAAGCTCTCCAAAATTTACTGGAATTCTTAAATTCAGAGGCATTAAAATTTTTTCTGTTGAAGATTTGATCACTTTGGCTCCCTCTGCTCCAGGGACCTGCTGGTCACTCCAAAAAAGCTGCTGCTCCTGTTGGGTGACTCCTCCCTAAACTCAGCCACCCCAAGGTCAGCTGCTCTTGCTCAGAACAGTTCCCAAAGAACAGCCCCACAGCTGCCAAGGAACAATCCCACAGCTCCCAAAGAACCACTCACAGTTCCCAAAAAAATCGCACAGCTGCCAAAGAACCACCCCATAGCTCCTAAAGAACAACCCCATGGTTCCCAAAGAAACGCCCCACAGCTCCCAAAGAACAACCCCACAGCTCCCAAAGAACAACCCCAACAGCAGCAGGAAAGGAGGAGCAATTGTTTGGGATAACGGCCCAGGAACAATGACATGAGCACGCCTCTCCTGAAAGTGCAGCAGGTGAGCTCTGCCAGAGAAGGGCTGCGATGGACAGATGGGAACTTTGCTCTGTCCCCAAGACTCTTGTTCTGCTTTCATTTGCATCTGCACAGGCGAAGAGCCTTTGATGTCTACAAGAAAGTTCTGAGAGAGAAGGCTGTTTTAAACAGGGAGGGGAAGACCTGAGTCAGCCCTGACCTAGGACTGCTCTGGGCAGGGCTGGTCCCTCAACACGCGCTGAAACAGCGCTGATTAGATAGAGGAAAAGGTGTTGTAAAAGAGAGCGCGAAAAGGAAAGAATGAGGAATCGGTGGCTTTGGGCGAAGCTCTCTCTCGATTCTGCTGGTGGAACAAAGGAGAATTCCTCTCCCAGAGGACTCCAACATATTGCAGCTCAGCACTGCCCAAGAGGGTCCAGCCTCGTGTGGAGCAGATTGGACAGCGCAGAGCAGACCCAGCTCCACTTGCAGGGAAGCTGTGGCAACCCACACTGGCTGAGAACTCAGCCCAATTTTAGAAGAGTTTCAATGAATCACTTCTAATACAGTGCAGATGTAGCAGATGTATCTCTGCAGGATTTCAGAGCAGACTTTGGGTATAGAGAATTAGTTACATTTCATAATGACATTATTTCCAGATGTCTGAAAGAGATCAGAAGAAAACTAACATCTGTTGAGGGACCAAAAATACTGTGTGCTTTTAAATATGCAGCAAGAAATACATCAAATTTCAGAAAAGGAAACAATTCCTAGGAAAGCTACAGTAATAAAATACACAAGATTTTCAGAGAATGTTGCTAGCACAAAGTTGTTCCACACTTGAGCGGCAAGTTTATAGTTTCCTTTAAAAAGTAGGTTAGAGAGCAATATCACATATGAGCCAAAGTCCTAGCAAAGAACCAGCGCTCTCAAGTTTTAAAACACACAGGGGAATTGGTACCAAATCACCGTTTAAGTCACCAATATTTCACTTGTTAAGTTGAACCAGGAGAAAATTTTTTTAATTGTTGTCTGCTTTCCAAAACTAAATATTTAACATTCCACAGTCCCTCCCCTGTGTTTGCAAGACAGTTGATCACATTATTGCAATGCTGCCTCTCACAGTTTCAGTTCTGGGCCAGAGAAACTACAAATCCTGAAAAAATTATTTTCATTTCAAAAAAACCCTTTTATAATGGCCAATGAAGATGATTCGGACTTAAATCCTGAAGAATTTGGGATATATCCTTATTTGTGCACTTGCTACTGGCATTTCATAATGACAAAAAACATTCACCTATAAAAAATCACTTCGTGAAGCACCTGGAATAAGACTGGAACACAACACGACGAGGGCACAAAAATCCCTTTGCATTTCAATTGGAGGAATTCCAGGTAAAATCGAGTACCTCCTGACACACAAATAACCAAGCACCAAAATGGAATTTTATGCTTCTCCACTGCACTTCTAGGACCATGCCCAGGATGATGCTCATCATCCCACTTATCTGAGACAGCTGGCATTCAAAATACGTTTTGAAACTGAACAGAAAAATATAAAAACCTCTGAGAAGTCCAATTTTAAGGTAACAAATACAATTCTCTTGGAGTTCATTTATGGATAGACCCAGAGTACCAAAAAAAATTAGGCTAAGTCAAGTTTTTCTGCGGAAGAGAATCCTATTAAATTAATAATTAAGGAATCTTTCATATTTTCATGCCTACATTGTGCTAATAAGAGCTGGTTTCATGTTAGTCCAAAGGGAGTCACATGCTGACAACAGCTAAAAGCTTCATAAATACAATTTGTAACTCTGCCCAGTTGCATTTTTTGATCTGAAGTGGCTCAGAAGGGCAGGAAAACCATGATGGATGTGCACTTGGAAAGTCGAGGGGTAAGATTAGAGAAAACTTTTTTGTCCAAGTGAGACTAATCAAGACTCAAATACTGTGTGCACTTCTAAGCCGTGCACAGCTTTAGTGTGAACTCTAAACAAAACTTAACAAAATTTGCCTTTTTAGTAATCTTATTTCCACATGATGCCCCTGAGCTGTTTCTGGGTGGCCTTTGCTGGAACGATTTTAAGGCTTGAAAAGTTCTCCCAGGTATGTCCAACATGAGCTTTAAGCAAATAACCAGCTGACATATTTTACGAGGTGACCTAATTTAAGATCCCTCGTGAACCATTAATTAATTCATCATGTTGATTTATTCCATCCATTGCCTGCTTTGTCTATTCCCATTACTTCCTAAGAAAATTAAAAATTCTTTTAATTATTAAAGACTAAAGAAGACTTATGAAGTCTTTAATTTATTAAACTATTTCTCATGGATTACAAATACATCATACACAAGTGACTTCTCCATAGGAGTTCCAGTAGTAAGATAATGCTCCAGAAGGATCCTCTCAAAGCCTGACTGAGCACATCCTCTATTACTAATTCACATCACTGCTCATGAGATGTCAGTTGTGGCTTTTTTATCTGACTGCAGCTGAGAAATCAAGTTTATTCCATGGCCCTGTGATGTTTTAAACAAGGTCCAGCACGTTGCAGAACAAAATACATATTTCTGACTTTTCACTAAACTGTGATACATCACTAACACTTCGAGGGAACAACTTTATGAGCAGGCTGTATTTTGGAAGCGCAGCTCACATCTGCTGCTTGTGCTCCCAAACCCAGCATGTCCCAAATTTCATTCACTTGGACAGCAAGTGCAGGTGGAGGAGTCTCTCAATGGAGTGTAAATGGCTCTAGGATTTCTCTGAGCTGCTCCTGAAAGGCTCCCAGAGGAGAAGAATTTAATTCTTCTGCTATGGCAGCTGCTTCTGTCATGAGCTGCTTCCCAGGAAAGAGCAGAGCAGAAACCCAGGGCTGAGCAGAGCCCACACAACCACAGCAGGATTTTATATTTTCCTCAATGTCTCTGTGTAGAAAAACAATGCAAAAAAGATCTACCCTGAATTTACCCAGAAGTGAGGCTTCAAATCCCAACATTAAGGAGATTCGAACTTTATAAAGTAGTTACAATATGCGACTAACATTTTTCCATCAAAGTACTGTCTGGTTTGTCCAACGCAATTTCTTTTCATACGGCAAACTTCAGATCAAGGAGGTTATGGCTTTTTTAATTTTTTTTTTTTTTCAAATTTAAACTGAAGTGCTCATTTCGTTAAAATTCTGGTCACCATTCCCTCGATTTGGCTTAATTTGACTTTCCTCTGTTCTTCAAATTTGGATTCAGATACTTTGATTATAGAAGCTGCAGCAGTGCAAAAATTGAGGTAACGTTACAAATAGAAAGATTCAGACTACCATGAAATCAGGTTAAGTTTCTAGTAAACTGGCTGGAGTTTTCTGAAGAAAGTTGAATATTCATCACAGAATTTATTCTAATGCACAACGAAGTTCACACAAGTGAGCTAATTGTTTTAAAAATACCCAAGAAATCCCAATGTCCTTTCCTTACTGTTGCCATGGCACTTAAATGCTGAAAGTTTATGAAAAATTTGTGGTTTAAGACTGTATACATATATATATATGTGTGTAGATAAATAAATAAATAAATAAATATTTTTAATATATAAACATATTTGTCTACAGTTCACCCCCAAAATTAGCATGAGATGAATCTGTGTAGTTTGAAAATAAATTTGGACTTCAAAATAACGTTAACATCAATATATAACCTCCGTTATTTGAAACAACATACATGACTTAGAGTTGGCTTTTTCAACTCTTCTCCCACTTTAGCTAAACCTGCTCTCTGCTATCAATAAATGAGTTATTTTCACAACATTCCAGGCAGATTTCTCATATCCAGCTGCCTTTGGGCTGGGTTTCAGATAGTCCAGACCCCCTCCTGCACTAGGACAGCATTAAGCAAGGGATGTATGATGGAATAAACCCTTCTGTGACCCACATCAAATCCAAGTTTTTAGATCATTGATTTCCCACCATATTCACTTCAGTACAATTTGCAAAGCTACAGATGTGGGGTTTTCATTGTCATACACTGACATTCATTTTAATAACTTCAAAATTATGCTCTTGTTTCTTAGGGAAAAGGAATAATGTTCCCCAGCCTTACTCAGTTATTGTTAATTTAGAGCTGGAGTAAATCTTTGTAGCATGTAAACGGATGTCTGTATTTTTATTTTATTATGCATATTAAAAATGAAAATATCATGATCTGTTCCAGGATTTTATCTGGAATATCTTCAAAAGTCTGTTCTTTGGTGGAATTAGTCCTAAAGCTTCCCGATGACTTTAAGTTTGTTTTTCCCCTGCGTGCCATGCTGGCACTCTGCCATCCTTTTCAGTCTGGGTTTTTTCCCAGCTTTGCTTTTTTGAGCAAAATAGAGAGATGCAAATGTGGGGGGAAA
Organism: Origma solitaria; assembly: GCA_013397895.1. Taxonomy (NCBI): domain Eukaryota; kingdom Metazoa; phylum Chordata; class Aves; order Passeriformes; family Acanthizidae; genus Origma; species Origma solitaria. Next base: position 209,182 of record VZRL01003250.1, read on the forward strand.
AAAAAAAAGCAAACAAACAGTTTCTATCCAAAGCTGCATTTTGAAGAATACAAAAGGAATTAAGAAGTCATACCCTAAATATTAATCAATCCCCTTATTAATAAGGCTCATTTCAAAGCAACTCTCAGAGTGGTTGCACATTTTCACTCTTTCCACTCTTGGCCTTTTCTCTGCCAGGCTGAGAGAAGTCCCCCTCTTGGTTTTATTCAACTTATTTCATCATTATTTTGTGCATATTTGCCTTGCCACTCATGATACAAGCGATACTAAACCCAAGCAAAACAGGAGTTCTCCACAGCCACGAATGTTTGTCATAACTATCCAAAGGCACAGAAAAAGAGCAAAATTTCAATCCTGGTGGTGAATATTTCCACTTTTTCCCAATATTTCAGCTGGAGTCTGGCAGCAGCTGGGGGACAGAAATAGCTGTTTAGACAGAACACCTCAACATGAACATCCACACCAAAACCAAAAAGAATTAAAAGCCATTTCTGCTTTGTTTTGCACATCGCTGTGTAATATGCCATTATTTGATTAAGCAGGAAAGGCTGAATCCCTAAAAGTGAAAACCAGAAGGCAGTACAAATATAAAGCTCTGCTGAATATACTTAAAGTGCTTTGAACTTGTAGAGATCTCATGTGGAATTCGATTATGTCCAGGCTCCCAGGGAAATGTTTAGCCATGGGCTGAAAAAGCCTGAGACAGATTAAACTTTTGTATAAGATCTAATAACAAAGTCTTTGGAGATTCCTCCTGTCACATTCCAAACTGTAAAAGCAAGCTAAATAAATAGAGTATATTTTCATGGGGTATTTTAGAATGCTATTTTCTTTTAAAATGGTTCTGCTTTAATAAAAAAAGATCATAAGCAAGCTCAGATTTTGCATACAGCTATAAACAAAGCTGCTGAGTGCTTAAACAGAACAAAAAATGGATCTGGTAAGATACTGGAACTCCATTGTTCTGTGGAAAACCTCGGGAACACAATAACAGCTAAAATGTGTTCAATCCAACTGCACCTCAGAACACTTAATTTTTGCTTTAGTGCCACCTTTAAAATGCCTCTCTGAATTACTTAATTTCATTGACTTTTTAAAGAGAGCATTAGAAGAAAATAAATCAGCAAAGAACTATGGGGGATGATTACAAAAACTTTACCTATCAAAGTTTATAATAAATTTGTTTTTCACTGCATCTTTCTCAAAATTGCATGAAAGAATTTTGTGTTTATGTATGATTATGGGTCATCCTCTTAATTAGAATTCAGTTATACAGAAAAGGGTAAAGTCTTGTCTTGAACCTCTCCTCCAGAAAGGGAGGTATTTAGATAAGGGCAATGCTGTTAAGATCTCAGTAGGTATTTCCATTGCGCCATTTTTTCCTTCAGATCTTCAAAATCAAAACAATATTGTAAATATTTTTACAGTTAAATAAGTTTTTGGGGTTTTTTTTTAAATATTCTGATCATTACCTACATTCAATTACTAATTTCAATTTCATGGAGGAAACCAAACATCATCATTTTGCAGAACCTAGGCAGAAATTTTGAATGCCTACTAATACAATTAATTACTAATACCAATTTACTTTTCAAACAAAACCACACCAACTTCAAGTGCAATACGGAAACTAAAATCTCATTACTTTGGTTATCCGGGAGAAAGAGACTAATTCTATGCACTTTGTTCAAAATACCTGAAACTGCTGAAAAATGACAAATAGAATTGTGGAAAAAGCAAGATCTGCAAGCTTAGAACTGAGATTTTTACTGACTGAAAATTATTGCCTTTTATTTTCCTTAAAAACAGCCTCCTGCTCGCCTCATGCTCACATCTCAATTCCAGCACTTGGTTCCATAGCCGTATTGCACAAATCAGTCTGTACTTTTTTAAGCTCTCCTTGGAAAGCTGCTGCAGCATCTCCTTAATTGTTTTAATTGCTTTCATCCATGCCTTTTCCGATTTGATTATACATTCTTGAAAAGTAGCAAACAAAACTGCACACGGTGCTGTAAATTCGGGAGTGACACAATTTTGCACAGTGCTAAATCAGTGCTTTTCAGGTTTGGAGAGTCACATGCCACATTGTAGGGGAATACAGTGGATCAGCAGGAAAAGAAAGAGGAATAAATAGAGTTTCATCCATTAAAATTATTCCACTATAACCATGCATCTTTTGTAAGTAAGTTTTTTTTAATCACAAGAACTATGCAAAAAATTTGCAGATTTCAATGTAAGTTACTAAATAATGAGATATCAGAACAGAAGTACTCTGAAGCAGAAGGGAAGATAAAGAAGCTGCACTACTGCAGCCAAAGTCAGCTTTTGGGATTGACCAGCACAGCCTCAGACAGAAACTATGACAAGCTCAGAAGCTGAGAATTCAGGTAAAACCAAGAAGTCACCTCTGAATCGTGCCTTTAAATAAAGATCAGACAGGGAAGAAACCTTGCCAAAAACCTGAGGATTGCTCCTCATCTTTTGAGGCAGAAGATCTCTCACACGAGAGTTTTCCCCAGGCAGTTCCGACAAATGTCCCTTCAAACCCTCGGATCCCAGAGCAGCCCAAACCCCACATTAACCTGTGAGCAGATCAACAATTCCCCTGCAAGGTGTGGGGCACAATGGTGCCATTTGTCCCCAAAACATTAAAAAAGGGGAGCGAGATGCCCAGAAGCCTTCGGGGTTGGCTTTTCTCCACAACTCCACAAATGACATGTGCTCTCTTTTTGATTCTGAGCTCCTAAATTGGGATTGACTGCAGCAGAGGTAAACACTCCCATGAAGAAATCAAGGGTATTTAGGGAGGGTTTAATTTCAAATTTTAAAACCCAAGTAAATAACTGTGCTCCTCATTCCATACCAATTTCTAAATATAAGGATGTGGTTTTGGTAAGCAAAAGGTGAGATGGTGATGCTTTCAAATTATTAGGAATTTAAGCAAAATATATGAGGACATATTGCAGGAGTTTCTGTAGGAATCTCACAGATATTTCAGCACTTTAGCTGTGCATTCCATAAACAAATTCATTGGTAGGATAAGTTTGAATTTTATGATACACCTCGAGATAAAAATCACATTGCAAATAGCAGAAATATTTCTCTTCCTCTCGCCTTAGGCTTAGGAATTTGTGTACAGGCACAAGCTTCTGTAGGACTGCAGAAATGCTTTTGAGGAGCAGAGAAGCAGCTCAGGCTCCCCCAGTCAGCAGAAATCACCACAGCAGCTAGGGAACCCCAGAGCTGAAGATTAGAACAGGCAATTTTAAAAATTAGGGGATATTTTGTCTTTTCCTGCAGTAATACTCAGGTGCCTGAGCACAATTTCCCTCAGCTCCACTAATATCACAGCAGCTCGTCCCCAGCAGTGTGAGCTGGAATTGGCAGTGCACAGAACCTTCACTCCTCTTAGTTTCTATTCAAAATAAAGCATCAGCACCTCCAAGAACGACCATTTCCAGTTCCCAGCTGCAGTCATTGGATTTACAGCTTTTCAGGAATAAAAGCACACGGCCTAATTGCATCTTCCACTGTGTAATGTAACAGAGACTATGCAGAACTGCTTGAAATTACATATATTCTGCTCCTAACAAAGTACTTAGGACATTTGGGTTTATGGTCAGCTCTACAAAGCTGGTAACTCATACGAGTTCAGCCATTCTGCAGTGACAGAAATCATAAAATATAAAATATTTGTTCATCATCGGAATTTTACATTTTATAGTTAATGTTTTTCTAGCTCAGCAATTCATTTTGCTGATTAAAAAAAATTCTTATTGGTCTGGTAAAAGTTAAATAAAATACAGAATTAAGTATTTAAAATATGAGTCCCTAAGACCTTAATTTGTATTAATGCTCCCTTCTTAAAGTTTTTGACAGAATTCCATTCATAATGAAATGTTCAGAGGTAATTATTTCTCTTTCTTCTGTGTGAATTATGAGAATTATTTATGTACTCAATCTTAATATCACAGCTTCATTGCCTAATAGGAAAAATCCACAGGATATGAATCATTCTGTGAAAGAATTAAAATTTTTTCTTCTGTTTTAAATTAAAAAAAAAAAAAAAAAGGGGAGAAAGATGAAAAGATTTCTAATGACATAAAATTCACAGTGCTGCAGGCTCTGCTTGCAAATCAGAGCTCTTGCTACGTAACCCAAAGCTCCTGGCTCCTACTCCGTCTCCCTCCCTGCAAAGCCATAAACTGCGACGCTGTAATGATTAGTTAATGAAATAGTGGGGTGATAATGAAGCTATCAGAAATGTAAGTTAAATTATTAATTAAAAAAGGTAAAGAATCAGTAATGAGAGCAGCAAGTTCCAGGGCCATTTCTGTGCTGGGACGGTCCAGGGCTGGAGGGGCTGAGCCCCTGGTGCTGTGCTAATGCAATTCCTGACATTACAAATACACCCGACAGTTGTTCCCCCTCATAAAATAATGGGCCGTGCACAAAGCTTATTACAAATTGCAGATAAGCTGTAAAAGCCATAAAAATTTCTACTGACATTTATTGCCAGCGAGTAGCTCGAGGATGTTGATATATATTGATAACAGTCTGCTTTGTGACATTTTGAAAGTTTACTCCTAATTCACTTGCAGAATATGCAAATATATTTTTTCTTCCTCAAGTCATTAAGTCATGGCAATATCCACCTGTATTTTTAATGGGTTTTTACCTATTTAACACATATTCTTCCATGTGTTTTATAGGCTTCTCCTCCCAAAGACAATTTCTCTAATGAGAAAAAAGGCAGATTCTCACAAACATTCAAGTTAATAACTGCAACAAGTGTTTACAGGTAGTTTTTATGGCAAGAAATAAATAATAGTGTCACTACATATGTTTATATGTGCATGCAGATATTTGTGATATTTTTTAAACAATATCATGACAAGCTCTGAACTCCCTTTACAAAGAATTATGGCTGGGAATGTGTTTTATTCCTTCTGAGCTTTCAAACAAGGAGACTGAACAGAGGTGTTTCTTTTAAGTATGATTAAAAATACTGAGGGCAAGGTTTTATCTGTGTCACACACAAAAATTCTGCATTTACAATGGGTCTCATTGTACTAATCCAGTCACAGGTTTATTATCTACAATTCCTTTAGGAAATGTCACGAATCCACAGAATGTCCTTGAGCTTTAAATCTTGCATTTTGATCTTTGATTTAACAGATAAAAGATATAAACCTACATTTATCCAGGCAATTCCTCAGTGACTGTACCTCTGTAAGAGCCCAGAAATAGCTTATTCTAGTCACCATATTGTATAAATTAGGATCAGTAACTTTTATTTCAAAAGACTTTTTTTAGGCATGGAGACAAAAATATTTGTTCTCAGAATATTCACTGGGGTTCCACATTCCATTTCAGAAACCCACAGCACACACCTAGAATATGTGCCATCTGTTCGTTTTTAAACACCGACATAATGCCCCAAATTGCATTTTCTGACCAACTGCATCAGTAGAGCTCCAGAAGATGGAGACACTGGCTGCACAGCAAATGTATATTGAAAACAAACACTCCTGAGGTAAAAATGAATTGGAACTAGAGACAATGAAAACCAAAGTGTTCCAATATGAAAAAGACATATTTGTAAGGTATTTTGCACCATCTTATTAAAAGTCTGATTTCCTTTAATTTGTATTCTGTGTGATACTGGCATGTAACCAAAACTGAGGGAGAGGAGTTGGTCCCTTAAAGCCAGAAAGGCAAAAGAGCTAATCCTGTTACCTGCATCCTTGTCTCTCCAGAAAAACCACCGTGTGTCAGATCAAAACACCTAATACATCTGTACCAAGGTTCCTTTTTGCAATAAATGTATTAGCAATGCTCTAGAAAAACTTCCTCTGGGAAGGGGAACAGTTAAAAGTTGAACACTGACTTGATTCAAAGGGAAACACGAGTCACTCAGCACCATCAATTCTGCATTAATTAGGACCTTTTAGTACTGAACTCCTCTGGGAGCCATCAAACACATTTGCTACTGATAACCCAAAAGAAAAATCCAGTGAAACGAGGTACAAAGAAAGGAAAATGAAAACAGAGCACTCCGCCCCCAATGAATTAGCCCCAGACTCAGAAAACCAGGTTGCAATTTAGGATAACACCGAGAAGCAAAGGATTGCTTTGAACTCCCTGTTCCAGGAGATGAAGCAGGTCCTAGGAATTGCAAATAGGCCAGACTGAAATAACTTAGAATGCTAATAGAGATAAGAATTATGTGTTTGCTTTGCTTTTGATTTCAATCTTGTCATAAAAGTCCTGATGCTGAGTATTGCCCAGCAATGTTTTTCCTTTATGCTAAAGCCAGCCTGGAGCTGGGGGTGAGGACAATCATGTAAAACAACGAAAATAAACCTCCACAATGGATCATTTCAATAGAAAACGGGAACAAAAGAGAGCAAAAAACACAAGTTGCTGTGATAGAGGTGAACATTGGTGGCAGTAAATTGCTGGGACTTTCAAAGCAGCAATTTCCAGGCTACAGAAGGACAATGTCAGGTTCTTTCAGGTACAAGAGTTGGAGAGAAAGGCCTTTCTGCCCAGGCAGAGAAATGCTTTGTTTGAGAGGCAGGGGAGCTGTCCCCAGCCCAGCCATGACCTGACACTTCTCTGGGAGGTTTTTTACTCTGAATGCAGTTGTGCACCCTGTGCTAGAACCACTCCTGCCTTTAATTAGTTGCTTTTCCATCTTCCACACCCAGAAAAGGACATCACTGAGAATCAAGTCTGAAAAAGTATTTACCTGTTGAAGGTGCAATTTAAAAAAAAATTACTTTCAAGAAAACTTCCCTATTGCTTCACATTTTCCTTCCAAAATATTACATTTTAAAATAAAATATTAGGATAATATTGTAATGTAATGTAAATATTAATGTAATAAAATATTACATTTTCTCCCTTCTTTATCCGTAACTAATTCTATTTTATTTACACATGCAAAAAATATGATAGCCTTGATTTTTCTCAAAACTTCACCCACTCTAGGAAATTTTAAGCCCTGTGTTCACCTGGCTGCCAGACATTTGAACTCCACTAACTTATTGAGACTCATTAAACCAAAGACAGCCTGAAGTGGATCACATATCTACAACTCCCACTTCTTCACCCAATTAGGTTTCTCACTCCTGTTCCTAAATTCACACAAATTACAGCAAATCATCACTTTTTTTTAACTGATATCCAAGAAAAGTTAAATGCATACAGAATATTTCTACGTTACATTTTCTTTTTTTTTTTTCCAAACTTGTTATTGGAATATACAATGATGAGATGAAAATTTGTTATTTCAATAAAATTCTAAACTAGTAAGTTTAATAAAACTGCCTTCTAATTTGAAATGTCAAAATCTTATAATGCCTATCTTTCATAGCACTTAGATCAGAAAAAAGTAATTGTCTCATACTTTCTTAATTTAAAAGATGTTGTGTTTTAAGTAAAACACTCGCAGAGTAAACTTTCTTATAGTACAGTTTCTGATCCCTTGAAATTACTGTCCTAATTCAAAGGACTAGAGAGCACATCCTAATTTTATTGGGGCTGGATTTTCAAAGGTTACGATTGTCACAAGAGAAAAAAAGCCTTTCTTCCTCAGGCCAAATAAGAACTTAGGCAATCTGTGATAAAACACATAATATACAACAATTGTTCCACTCTGAAGGATTCCAGGTTGTTCATTCTTTACTCTTGAGATCCTTCTGCAGACTTTGCTAAAGCCACATAAGATTGTGTATGGGTATTTTATCATATTTACTACTGCCACTAAAGAATAAGCTGGACCACCTAAATAATTTTATTTACGAGCGCAGAAAGAGTTTTAAGCAAGAGACCAGTGCCAATTCTTTGATTAGAGAATTGTGTTTCAGAAAGTTTTCAGCCAAAGGTCTTTGGAGCATAACCAGAGTATGAATATCCCCACCCCTCTGCAGCCAAAGGGAGGGGACAGAAGTGCTAATATTTGCAGAGAGCCCTGGCAGTCCCAGCCTGGCTGCCAGGCCCATAAATAAGGACAGTGCCCTCCAAGGAGCAAGGTTTGATGGCAGCACTAATGGAGATTCAGTGGCTCCTCTCTGCCCAGGGCCTCTGTCCTGAATCACTGTCCCAGCGCTGGCAACGAGGTGACTTGGGGACCCCACACAGCCAGCATGGGCTCTGCCTGCCTGAGGTAATCAGCCTCTGCTTTGCGTTCCGTTTGGGTTTTTTTCTTTAAAGTATTACCCCGTTCTAGACATAAACATCTTGCACAGATGTGTGACTCAGGAACTGCTCGCTGCCCATCCGAATCCTTGTCCCCATTCCGGTGGCCAAGTGCCCCCCACCCCACAAACCCTTTAGGATTTGAGGGCCTGGAGCTCTCCCTCTCAAGGCCATTTGATCATGTACTCCACACAATCTGCACAATAAGAGACCGAAGTATTGAGCTCATGCACTCGACACATAGTTAGGAATTCTGTCTCAGGAACTGAAATAATTAAGGCTGGAAATTCTTACTTAAGTACTTATCTCAGTTGACCAATATTGAATTCCTCAGTTCCCTGCTCTTTAACTTCAGATATGTGTGAAATAAATGGAGAAATAAACCTTTCTTTAAATGAAACATTAAGTTGATTGTGGAGAGTGCATTGATTGCAGTGTAATATTAATTAAAAATTATACTGTTTAGTATAAGCCCATCACAAGACAGATGTGAGTTAAAAAAAAAAAAAGAAGGAAGTTTCAGTAGTGCAAATGCACAGTGAAGTCCTTACCCCATTGTCTGAGGTCAAATGCAGTGAAATCATGGGCCAAGCGTCACCCATTCTTCCTTAGCTCAAATGTATCCACAGGAAAAAAAAAAACATTTTCAGTGGGGCTGGCTCAACGTAATTGTGAGGCAAACCCACCCTTTTTCCCCTTCATGTTCACTAACAAATGTAGGGCTGACATATTTGCCTTTTTCCTTTTTAGAATCATGCCTTATTCTACTATTATTTTAGCATTAACTCTGATATTTGATCATATTATAAACCTCTTTTTTCCATTTATGCTGATAAAAGATTGCAAAAGCAGAGGAATTATGTACCTTTGGTAATGAAAGTTAGCTTTCCTCAGCAGCACATCAGTCCTTTGCAACCTTTAAACCACAATCAGTGTATTTTGGGCTCTGACTGGAACTCTAAACAGAGCTTAAATCATATTCAACAAAACAAAGAAAAGGAATTAAAAATTTAAGAAAAACCAAAGCCCAACACAATTCACACAGAGGAATTTGTAACCCCTGTACTTTTTGACTATAGTCTAACAAAACAGGAAAAGTGGTGGCTAATGACACTTGTTCTTACTATCTAATATGGTCTATAATCTTCCAACTAATTTGTGTTTGAAGCTGTTTGACTGCTGAAGAACCAAGAAAAAGATTCCTGGGCAGGCACCAGTGCAGTGCGGTGTTTGGAGGGGAGTGGGGCTGTGCTTCCAAAGTAACCACAGAACCCACAGATTGCACTATTCCTGTATTTTTTTTGGTTTTTTTCATTAAGGTGTTTCATTAAGGTGTTTATTTCATTAAGGTTTTTAAAGCTTTCTGCACCTATTGAGAGGAATTTAGAAGAAGCACAAAGACAGTAGAATTGGTACAAGAATGCTGCTACTTACGAAATGTAGCAGTGAGCAACACTTTGTGAAGGTTTAGTCTTATTTTTATTCTGTGCAGAATACACAAAAGGTCAAAATGAAATGCCTTGAGGCGTATCAGTAGCACAAATTGTGTGCCTCCTGTTGCCTAGACATCACAGGGGTTTCTAAGTCAGGCTGCTTAAGAACTGAGCACCATCTCTGACTTTAACAAAATCCCACAATGGGATTATTGTCCCAACAGTCAGAGGACAAGCCTAAAATGCAGCTTTTCCCTCCACATTATACTGATTTGTGATGGTGGTCATGAGCACTTGCAAACTCTCCAAAGATGTGACCCAGTTCAATGCTAAAAGTTCAAAAATCTTTTTCTTAGTTATTCTGTGCAATATCTATGTTAGAACACTTCGATTTTAGAATTGCTCTATCTGACAGTGCTACACTGATAGTACAGACTACAGCACTGCTGCATTCAGCCTTTGAAATTAAATTTATTTAGTGAGGACAGAGACCAGAGGAAATTGGAAATGCTGGTTATAGAGCCACTACATAATACTTTCGAACATCTCATCCTCATTGAAGAAAAGATGTAGTCATGTGGAATTAATGCATGGCATTAATAACAATGCGGATTTGTAAAAGGAAAGATGCAGGAGAAAGGATCTCCATTCATTTCCTTTTATAATGTCTTCAGTTTGGAAGTGTGGTATTTTTTTATTTCAGTGATAAATCTAGAAACACTTAAGCTATTACAAAGAATTACATCCTATTGATGAAATGCTGCAGAGCTGTTCTGTTGCAGTCTAATGGGAAAAAGACACAGTGAATAATAAGAAATTATATCAAGACAAACATCTTAATTAGCTAGATTCTATTATAATTCTATTGTAAATTTTGTAGCACTATTACAAACTGTTTCATTTAACATAGGAGTTCAAAATACAGTCCTCCAGTATGTATCTTCTACAATATTTCAAAATGTAGAACCCTAATCTTATTCCCATTAAATTCTCATTGACGATAGAAACCCAGTATGAAAATCAGCTTTGATTGCTCTTTGTGCCTTTACCTCTGGGAGATGAGGAGTACGTGGGAATCTGCCATGCAGAACAGAAGTTACCTCCCATTCCCCTCATTTCCCTGCTTCACTTTGCCCCATTCCTTCTCAACAATCAGCAGCAAACCCCTGTGGAAGATGGGAATATCTTAAGCACTAAATTTTTGGGATTTTCTGGATCTGTTCTTACAGGATCTGTTAGAGCAATCAGATTCTCTGCCTGTGTCTCAGCCAAAGGTTTTACAGACTTGTTTTCATGCCTGAATTCTGTTAAAATTTCCAGGATTCATGGATGCCCATAATGCTGAGAAGCTGGAGGATGAGGAATAAACAGCCCATTATGCAAAAGGAGTATAAAGAACAGGGGAAGGTTCCTGGTCCCGAACATTAAAGGACAAAGACTGCTGCACTTTATCCAATTTCTAAACATTTTAATCACAGGTGAACAAGTCAGCTTGTTATAAAAATGGTGAAAACTTTTTTTTTTTGTGAAGTATTTTCAGGAATTTTTTATATTTCTTTACAGTAATTTTTTTCAAGCCTTTTTTTGTATTCTGTATTTATATTAATTCTATACCAAACCCATTCCACCAGCCAAAACACCTGAAGCAAACCAGATGGCAGAAACACTACATTTGCCTTTTTTCTTTTAACTCCACTTCTGATATCATAAAAGCAACAGGAAGGACAATCTCCCCAAGACTGTATTTTACGGCTAACCCAGTTCAACAGTTTGTTAATAAGTATTTAATATAAGCTGACTGATCTGCTAAGGAAAAGCCTGAACAGCAAAACTATCACTAAGTCTGTTGCCTTTCTCTCACCCTAAACTGTGCTAAGCCACGTTATTTCAATTAAAATACTTGCAGATATCTGGGAATCTGATTTAAATCCACTGATTATTTTTTTTAATTTATGCTAAGGGAAGAGACCTCTGTGTGAGATCCAGTGTTACCATCTGTGACCCCAAAGGGGACCAGAAACTGCTCCTAAACCTAAGACAAATCTGATTCCTCTTTCTGTGTGTGCTTGTGCCACACAAAGATTTCTTGAAATTTTATTTCCCTTCCTTAAAAATATCAAGTGTTAATCTCAGAAATTGAGGCCCTGCCAGAGTAAAGTTAAACAACATTTATTGCCATACAGAAGGTGCCTCAGGAAGCTCTGTGGGTCTGACCTCACCTGGCAGGCAGAGCTTTCCGTGTGCGTGGGCTGAGCACTCCCAGCTCCAGCAGAGTGCAGGACACTCAGGGCTGGGGATGGCAGGGTTAACCCTTTCCATCAGCCACAGCTCTCCCTCCAGCTCAAGAAAAAGGGCTGTGGCTTAGACCTTCCTGTTTATTCTTTGGAATAAAGGTGATGACACATTGATGGTGACAATCCACATTGAACATGACAATCATCCTCTTCTCTGTCTCTTTTCTGTGCAGTGCTGAATCACAGAATTGCCTGCCTTGGAAGGGACCTCAAGGATGATTTTGTTTCACCTTCCACTGTCCCAGGCTGCTCCAAGCCTGGTCCAGCCTGGCCTTGGTCACCTCCAGGGATCCAAGGGCAGCCACTACTTCTCTGGGCACCTGTGCCAGGGCTCCCCACCCTCAGAGGGAAGGATTTTTCCCTAATATCCCATCTAAACCTGCTCTCTGTCAGGGAAGCCATTCCTCTTGTCCTGTCCCTGCAGGCCCTTTTGAACAGTGTCTGTCCATCATTCCTGTAATTCCCTCCAGGTCCTGGAGAGCTGCACTTGGCTCACCCCAAAGCCTAAGTTTAATTTCAGTAATAAAAACTGCTATCTTTAGCTCATAACCCAGTTTTGAGCAGAAAGAGCATGTGTGTGTGAGAGACAAAAACAAATTCTTGTTTCAGGTCTCTCTCCTGGCATTTACGCCATTGCAGGGGGAGGTCTGCTCCTCTGAACATCCTCATTTCCTCAGCGTGAGGCTGCAGAGTGCTAATTTTAAATATTGAACCCCACTAACCAAGTAAAATAACTTTAAGAGCAGACTGTGGTCTCGGCAGACAAAACAAAAATTGCACTTTTTTGTTGCTCTTGGCAGACCAAACCAGTCCCATAATATGCAAATACTGTCCTCTAGTACAGGTAACATCTTCACAGGTTTCTTTTCTTCTAAGATTTAAAATACAGAAAAATGCCCTCTGATTATCAACAAGATTTTAGTGTCTCACAGTCCTGGGATCAGCAGTAAATTTGTCTACAGCTGAATTTATAGCAGAGCAACACTAAACAAAGGCTGAGCCTTCCCAAAAGGTGATCGCTCTTCTGAGCAAGCCAGACCTCACAGGCACAGCAGATGTTCTGGCAGGAGAACAAGGGAATTCTGGTTCAGAAAAGATGCCTGGAGAGTAAAATCCTCACATCCTTGTGTCCCTTTTCGTGAAGAGCTTGAAAGGCCACAACACCAGAATGTATGATGTTGTTAAAATGTATTTTTGTTTTAAACTCCACCATTGAAATGATAATATTTAGTAACAATTCACTTCAGTAGCATATTAATTCTTACCAAAGGTATCTTTGTAGAACTTTGCAGTTTTTGGGGTCTGGTTCCTGTAGCAGGGAAGATTTCCACATGCACACACAACTTATGGCCCAGCACCTATCTCTGGCTGATGTATTTTCTCAAATATTGGGAAAAATTGTGATCTAAGGCAAGGCCAGGATCTGTAACAAAAGTTCTGCCCAGGGTGCCACTTCCACATTCCTACTGCATCATTTTATTAATATTTAATAGTTTCAGCACCTCAGGATTTGGTGAATAATTCTGTTACTTGTGGGCAGAGAAATGATGACCCTTATTGCTTTTTGGTTAAAAAGAGTTCATGTTAGCTACACATGGTACAGAGATGCCTCAAAGGTGAATTTCTCACTTTATACTCCTGATCAATACAGAAAACATTCTCAGCTGTGAGAGGAGAGTTTCCAGTAAATCCTGTGATCTGTGAGTGACCTCAAGCAAGAAGGAAAAAAAAAATTTGAAAAAGAAGAAATTAAAGTTGATCAGCATCACCAAACTTACAGTGATAAAGTCAGCTTTGATCTCTTAAAACTGTCACCAAATTTGCAGCTGTGAAGGCAATGGAGCGTCACCAATGCCCTGACAGACGTGGGCACAAAGCAGGGGTGGCTCAGGGAACACATTTCCATGAAAGCTCCAGCAGCTGTCATGTCTGAACAGCAATGAATTGTAGGAAAACACCTAGAAAAGCAAAGCACACATTGGGAAAGGGACACAGAAGACAAAATGATCCTTCTTTATGGTGGCAAGGGCAAAATCCTAACACAGGAAAGGCAAGGAACAGCACAAGGCTGACAGGAGAAATGTGACCCAGCAGAGAATTCACTGCTGAACACAGACTGGATGTGAAGATCGAGGAGAGAGTGCCTCATTCACACAATGCCTTTGCTCATTCTCTGAAAATATTAAAAGAATGTCTTATTGGAAGTAGATATTTCCCCCCTGTGATTAACACAGGAGTAAAGGAAGAAAGGCATGCATTGCAGCAATTTCATTTTCAGCTGCCAAAAAGCCTCGAGGAAACACTGAAAGGTCCAAAAGACAGGAGCAACATTGACTTCCTATGGTTTGTTTTAATTGTGGGGCTCTTTATGTAAACAGGAAAATGTGCTCTATGAGGAGGATTTGGGGTTTTGAGTTTAGAGAGTTTTTTTCTCAGCATTTTTGGTGAAATACAAAACTCTATAAAAATTATCTTTTTTCCTGAGTTCTACTAATTTTCAATTTGAAGTACAGAATGTGCTGCGAAGCCCAGAGCACACATCAAACCAGATTTTAACCTTTCTTATCAATGCCATGATTTTTTTTTTTTCTTTTTTTGCAAGGTGTTGTCATTTCAACATCCATAGAAATATCAGATACTGGTTTGATACTATTGTTAGGATTGTTTTATTCAATAATATTATTATCCAGGCAGTGATGTACAAAAATCAATACCACAAAGTGGAGGTGTTAAACAGGAAATTGCTACATCAAACAGAATATTTCATTACCTTTCCCAGATGCATGTTTTTGTTTTGTTTTTAATTTGCTCCACTAATGACCAAAAATATCAGAATCACAGTCTGTGGCTTGAATTTTAAAATACAATTATCAAAGAATGCTTTCTTGAACATCATTATTTTCCTGTACTTTGTAGGAATTTGCAGCCTGTCACATCTATGGATTAAGTATTTTCCAATATGCAAGGTGAATTGGAGAAATACTATTAAGGTAAATAAAATAAACCCTCAGTTTATTTTGTCTTGAAGAGGATTTTGACACCCTCCATCCATTTCTGCAGCAGTCTTTCTGCCTTCAGAAACGAGGAGAAAATAGAATCAAAACCACTGTAAAGTTTGCCTGTAAGCAGGCAAATGAGGAAAGTAAATATCTGATTTCTCTGCCCCAAAAATTCAACTCCAAAGCAAAGCAAAACTGGTGACCTCTGCAAGTGTGAGGTGGTGGCAGGCAGGGGAGGCCAAACCTGCAGTGACAATAGTTTAAAGTCACAACCTTTTAACCACAGCCAGAGTTTTGGGAAGTGATCTACTTTTACACCAGGAACAGAGGTGATAAGTGTCCAATAAAGGGAAGATTATTCAGAGACTTGAACTGTAGGTAGTTTTTACTGTCTTAAGTGTAAATACGGAAGAAAGAACACTCTTGGGAAAAACTTCCTTGGGGTGAGGAGGGGAAGGAAGGAAGAGGAAAGAAGACATGGGTTACAGGTTATTTTTATTCTCTAGCTAACTAAAAGCCAGTCCCAAAGTTTCGCCCCTAGAAAGTACCAATTACAATGGAGAAACTCCAGTTACTTTCAAACCACAGCAGAGCAGAACTCTTGGCACCTGCATATTAACATTTCTTAGAAATTCTATTGCACTTTTTAACTTTTCAGGGAGTTTAAATGGCTAAGTTAGATTATATGAATAATGTAGGATTGCTAAATTGTCCTTCTCTCTATACTGACTGGAGAGGAAATATAAATGAATTACACATCAGTGATTTATCTAGAGACCATGGTCTGAATATCCAACCATTTAAGTTTTACTTTGGTTCATAAAGATATGAGAATGTCTGGTTTTAGTTTGTTAGGAGGGCTACATCCTGAGGAAATTCTGCCTTTATTTTCACCACAGAAACTGTTTGAAAACCCAGCGAAAGTGTGTGTATGTTTGACGCTGGCCTCCAGCAGGGGCTATTGCAGGGAAGCAGCAGAGCAGAGCAGGCAGAGGCTCCGAGCAGGGACTGACAGATCTCTGCAGCCCAAGACACCAAACAGATGCATTTCTGATGTGTCATCAGATTCTCTTTTGCATGTACTCATTGGAGATCAAAGCATTGACACAGGGGATGAAAAATTGCTGGAACTGTTCTATCACAGGGATTCTTTGATCAGTGGATACATTTAAAAAAAAAAAAATTTAAAAAAAAATCAATTTCCTTATTATGCCTCACTGCACTTATTGGATCCAAAAATCTCTAGATGGATGCTTTGCCAAGTCCCATGAGCAGTGTTGAGTCCTTATTTGCACCTTGATTAGATTTGCTCTGGACACTGTCATGGAATCACTGACTATGAAAAGAGCTGCTGCTGTAATCTAAATTTGCAAAGGTGGTGAATCCGTGTCTGTAAAACAACACAAGAATTCCTCAGCCAGCGTTGCTGGGTCTGTGCCAATCAAGAGTTAATATTCTTACCACCTCCCAGCCTGTAGTGGTCAAGGATAGGAATTTTAGCAGAATGCAATTGTAAGGCAAGTTTTCCACGGCGCCACACTGGAATGCCTAAAGATGGGCAACACATTCTTCTAGAAATCCCAAGTTATTACATTTTCTATTAACAGATATGGCTTAAAGCAGGCAAGCAATGTCAGCAGGTGGAAATGGTGCCTGCCCTTCAAGAGACACTAATTCCTGCCTTGGGTTTCAGCCAAGGTGGTACAGTATTGATGACAAAATACCAGTAACAGTACTCGCAAATTCCCAACTTAAAATGAAAATTGTAATTCTGTTCCAAAACCTACTTATTTGTACAACATCGGCAAAAATCAGGATACAACATTTAAATTAAAAAGAGAAATTGCAATCACTGACAGCAGCTCGCCCCCTCCACTCCCCTCATCATGGCATTAGGATGTAGTGTGAGAGACAAGATTACTGGGAAAGTTTGATTGCTTTTTTAAACTTATGTGGACAAAACACAAGCTGTGATTCTTGATTCTGTCCTTACACTGGTTGTGTTTTCAGTAACAATGCCACTTGCTGTCCAAAATAAAAGATATGCTGAGCCGAGCTGTCTCCTCCACGCTGGCTAGTGAGTGAAATTTTTATCCACAATATGCAAAAATCTCAGAGCGAGGTGAACCCTCCTGGTTTACCTTTTGTGCTCAAGCTCAGCACATCTTTCCATGATAATGCAATGGCTCAGGAGTGCTGTACGAGTTTCAGAATCTCAGAGCTGTGTTGAGGCACCAGCAGCAGCCATGGCCTGTGGGCAAACTGGGACCTGGAGCCCACAATAAACAGCACTCAAACAGCTCAATCCTGACCTTCATCCCCTCCAGGAGAAAAAAAGAAACCAACATTTGCTCTGCAAGTAAAGAGAATCACAGCAAACAGCTGCAGCTGTACAGGTCAGGAACAGAACTGGCTTGCTGCTTTACAGTCCATGGAAGCCTCTGACACCACCACGGGCTGCTGGAAAATGGGCACAAACTGAGAGCTTGGCTTCCCCTCCAAGTGCTAAACACAAGGATGAAGCTGTGTAAAGAAATTTTTTTTTATTTTTTTTTTTTACATTGCTCCCACACCATAGATATTCTCTCAGATTTAGCTCCTGCACAAGTACCAAGCTCATAGAGAAATGATTTTAAGATCAGAGATAAGTACATGGGGTCAAGGAAGGAGTTCAGAGAGACACTTGCATTAGAATTTATGCATTTCGGTTTCACATAATTGTACTGACATTATATCCAAGCCCCAGCACAGAAGTCAGCCATACCTTTTGCCCCTAAACCACGGTCCCCCCTTGATTTTAACCTCCCTTCAGACACTGAATCACAGAATTTCAGTATCCAAGTACTCTAAGTTGTAGGAAGTGCAAGCAGTTTTATCTCTGTCCTTGGTCCCTCACCCTTTTAATCTTTTTTTTTTCCCTCCAGATCTGTGGCTCAGGAGAGTCCTTTCATTAAGCAGTGCTTAGATGTAGGTGGCTTAGTGCTTAACAAGTAAATTCATGGTGGTGGTGTGATCTGTACCACTGATCAATAAAAGAACAAGTGAACCCTTATTAATAAACTCTGGTGCATCTCTGAAAGTGCTTCAAACCAGGATCAAACTCTATGGTATTGACAACCCCAGCATATCCCACTCTGCCAGACACTGCACTGAGTTCAAAAGGGACCTGACTTCAATATCACAGGTTCCATCAAGATCGTAGCATTAACATCCTCATTTTTACTTACTTCCAGCTCGCGTTGCATTACTGCTGCTTGGAAAAGATCAATATACATAACTGTTAGAAGAGTTTTAAGTAAATGATGCTTCTCGTGTTAAAGACTGCCTGATATTTTATTTCTTAAAGGGAAGTTTCATAGAATGGTTTGGATTAGGAGGGACCTTAAAGACCATCTTGTTTCCATCCCCTGCCATGGGCAGGGACACCTTCCACTAGACCCCACCCAAGGGTGCTGGTTTTTCCTGTTTCTCACTTTTCCCATCCTAACAAACAATTTCATCACTGTTACTGTGCTTCTGGGTCACACTAACCACATCTGAAACCTTTTTAGCCACAAGCATACACAGCACTGCTGTGAAATAATGCATTCACAACTTTCTTCCCTTTGGCTTCCATAATTCTACTGCTCTTCAGCTCTTCTTTATGGTCATGACCATGATAGTAAGAGAGAGACAAGAAAGGCAGGGTTCCTGCTGTATTTTACTCCAAACCTCACAGTAATCATTTTTCTGATAAAGTTCTCCTGATAAACTTCCTAGATATAAACAGTATGGCAGCCAGGCAGAGGTGACAAGCCACCGTAGCCAGCACTGTACCATTTACAAAATATTTTACTCTTTTAGGACACATTGAAGGGCAAGAAAAAAAAAAAAATTCAGAAACTCATCCCCTTTTCTCCAATGCTGACTGGAGACCAAGTTCTGAACTGATACAGGTTTATAAAGTCAGCAGAGAAAAGGCCAAACACTTATGACAAGCAAATAAAGCCAATGAAATTGTCTGAACATAAAGTGTAATTGTAGTCAGGGGTGGCATTAATAGGTCATGTAATATGGTGTTTAGAAAATGTAAGAGGATTTGAGACTGCATCCAAATATTTAATATCAATTTTAATCCAGATGGCAAACAGCACGGAAAATGATAAAAATAAACCTAAACTGATGCTCAGGGTACAGGCACCCTTAGATGAGCTCCAGCTGTTCAGCTATTGCAGTTTTATGCTCCTTGGAAACACTCGTGGCTGTGAAGCTCATGGGCCACGTGGCTTTATATTGTCAGGTAGACGCTGCAAATTTCCATGAAGATGTTTAATGTGCCATAATTTAAAAAAAAAAAAAATACAGCCACAAATGCATAGAACACATGCACTAAAAGTCCAACAGCAAAGTGACAAATATCACTGCTGACTTCACTCATTCTGTTTGTTGCAAGATCCACGTTGCCAGACGTGTGCACATTAGCCATGCACAAGGCTGAACTTCCTAAACAGTCTAAGCGCTCTTCTCTTCCTAAGTCAGGGCTAAAAAAGTGTTTGATCATTTATGAGGAGCAGAGCAGCTCTAACAGGGGAAGCTATTAGCGAGAATCCCTGTTCATCCTGAAATAAGCAACAATAGAGTGTTTGTGAAGCCCTCCTGGGAAATACTCAAGTTCAAGGTAGAGAAGTGAGACAGACTTACACATGAGATACTCCGGTGGAATGCAAGAATATTCACCCTAAATAGCAGTAAATTAAAGATACCCATCTTCCAAACTGCCTGTTCAAAAAATATTTATCTTTGCCACTGTCAGTGACTTTCAAGAACAATATATCATATTATTAAATCTAGCAAAAAAAGATGCAGTTCAGAGTATGTAAAATAAATTAGATAACAGTAATGAAAGGACTCTCTTATCCAGTAATTATTTTTACTTTATAATTGTCAAGGCTTGCACAGACTACCAGAAAATCTCTTTTAACTTACATAGTGTTCAACCCTCCACAGTATTTTAAGTATTCATAAAGTTATACACTTGACAGAAACTTGTAAAAAAACCTGGCTTTTTTTTGGTGGGAACTCACAGTCATCTTTCCACATTTTGAAACACTCTTATATCTTCAGTGATCGTGGAATTATAGTCTATAGGAAATGCATTTGGAAGGATTGGTGCTTTCTAAGGACCAATTTTTGGCTTATAGACTCTGCTGGGCTGACATTGAAGCTTTCATGTCACCCTGGTGTGAAGCACATGTAAGTTACATTTTCTCTGCAATCAGTATTATCTTATTGTCTAACTCTTCACCTTGCCTTTTATTCCATTCAGAACATACATGTCCCCAGGGAAGAGGATCTGATAGATAAAAGTAATTTTTTAATTTCATCAGGCAAAGAAATCTTTGTCCAAAGTGAAAACGGCACAGGCAATATTATATTTTAGTAAATACCATCATCTTATTCACAGTGAAATAATCCTTTCCAGAACAATTCAGATCAATGTTAATGTGACTATTACTGCACGAGGTCCAGCTAGCCAGGGACACAAAAAGAAGAAATTACAAATTTGGTCCAAAGACCTAGCAAGCAACATGCACATTATTTGTGTATTGTAGACACAGAACACATGTACAGAATAAATACAATTTTCCTAAAGGCTGTAATACTTCAAATCTGGGATTGACCTAACCTGGCCATTACTTATGAAGGTGTGACACATTAAGCTTTAATTTCTCATAAGAAGTAACTGCAGAAATCAACAGCAATAATTTCAGCACGTCCATTCCCCCAAGAACCCTTCCTAGCAGGTGTGCAGGGCAATATGGGCACCCAGGATCCCCTCCCATGGCCTTGGGAATGCCTCTGAGCTGAGCTGCCTGGGACAGCTCTCGTCCTCCCAGCGCTGCTGGAGACAATTTGGGTTTTACAGGGAGGCAGCACAGGCCAGGCTCACTCAGTCCCTGCTCAGCAGATGGTGTTGACACTCCAGATTATGAGAACATGCTCACAAAGCCAGAGCAGATGCCGCCCCCGAGCAGGATTTGCTGCCATCCACATCCCCTTCTCCTGTATACATTGCTCCAAAGTCTATAAAATGTTCAAAACTCAGCTTTCACATCCAGAAAAATCAATATTTTTGTACCCATATCTAACACTCTTCAGAGATGGGATGCAGAGATGTTTTTCATTAAAGATGTTTTGAATATTTTGATAAGTCTAAATGAAAATATCACAACTTTTCTTCTTGTTGTTCCTTTACCTTAGCAAGTTTTTTCTCCTCTTAATCTCAGCATGAGTTCTATAAATCAAGAACAGCTGCCCTACAGCAAGTGAATCATGCAAGCAAAAGTAGTTTAACAAAAAACAAACAAACCAAGACTGATTTGTGTGGTTTGGGTTTTTTAAAGCAAGAATATGAATATTTGAGAGAGGTGGAAAACTGAATTAAGGAAAAACAAGAACACAAAACAGCTCAAAAAATCTGAAGTGGATCTGAAAAGAATCTAAAGTCTTCTACTTGAAATATTTTCATTGACATTATATAAGGACACAAATGTTTACTTGGTTTTAGATTTAAAATGCTATCATCATCATCATCACAAGAGCATGTACAGGAGCAAACAAAAATAAGTCTCAGCCCTCTAATGCCTGCATTATGCCCTTCAGAATCACAGAATACTAAGCATGCAGCAGATCCACCAATATCTAATAGAGATAATAGGAAAGCAATGAGGCTTAATGGCTTCAGTGGATATAAAACAACAATCTCTAAGGTTAGAAGTAGCATTGCTGTCTTGGTTTTTAACCATTTGGTTTGTAGGCAAATATTTCTGTTGCAATTACAGAGGAAAAGGCTCCTTGTGCTGTCCTGGGGAGCAGGAGGGGCACAGGAGCTTCCAGCACCTCACCCGTTGAATCCTCTGATCAGTGGTGTGGGGAGAGGCACCAATCCCATCCCACATCTGCAGCCATATCCGTGTCTAGACCTCATTTCTATTATTTTTAAGGTTCAATCCAGTTTTTGGACACAAAACAGGAGGCACATTTGCATTATGAAAGTGATCATTTTTCTGTAATGACAAAATCCTCCCTGGCAAGAAGAGCTGAGCGACTGCTGGAGTAACAAAGTTATAGCAACCACACCATGTCCAGCTCTGTCCCTGGGAAACTCCAGATAATTCCTGCAGCTTCCATGGGAATTCTGTGTGCAGGCACAGCTTCCATATGTTTGGGAACTCTGAGGAGCAGAAGCCACAGCTTCCTCTCAGTTCTCAGCTTCTCAAGATTGTCGTCACTTAAACTGATTTTTCCTGAGACACTGGGGAAGTTCTGCAGCTATAATAATACAACATCATAGGCAGATTCACAATGGAAGTCCTGTAGTTATTTAGATTCTGAAAAGTTCTACAGTGCCCTTTCATTTCGAAATGATTCCTAGACTTGGCTCTGCACATTCTGGCCATGCCTGTCATAATTCAATGAGTTACAACACAGTAGGTCTTATGCATAAAAACCTCTGTTATAAACACTTTCTGCTGTGTAAGAGTTTGTTTTCATGATCTAGACACTCCTTTTAGGCACAATTTATATAAAAAATAACATTTACTTTTAATATTATTTATATTACAGCTCCCACCTATTGTATTTTTTTGGTCCCAGCTCACCTATATAAACTCGGATATTTTCCCCCACATAAAACTCTAAGATTCCCTCTCTGGGCTACCTGTTCCTACTGGCCATCATTTTAATGATATATAATAGTAACCTGTCTCGAGAGAAGGGTCCCCTGTGATATATAAGTCTGTAATAGGTTCTCACAGCACACTGACGACAAGCTGCAGCTATACATCACCAGAGAAGCAGGCAGCGAGATGAGGAGTTTGGGGGATCCACACGGGCGGAGTACAACCATAAAGGAAATATGAAACAGAACCACAGAGGCAGTTCTGGTGGTTCTGTCCGCCTGGGGCTGAAGGCATCCCCAGAGCCAGAGCCTTAAACAACACATCAATTCTGGAACAGGTCTAAGGGACAGACTGTTGCTGATAAGAAAAGCCCAACAATCAAAATATTTCCTTCTTGATAACACTGATAAGTTAATTCCAATAAGTTAATTCTCTTCAGTTCACATTAAGGAAGCAACTTCCACTCACCGGCACACACAACATGTTTTCAAGTGCAAAAATTCTGATCAAGTACTCAGGTTATGTGGAGGGAGGTAAACAGAGAGCTTTTAGCCATTCTATCTTCACTCTGAAGCCAGAGCAAGCAGGACAATTAGAATGGTGCAGATTGAAAGCAAAAAATGAACTTTCATGGGACACGTGAGAAGCCATAAAACTTCTGCAGGGATGATGGTGCTTGCTGAAGGAATTAGATTAATTCTGCAGAATAGGAAATAAAGTTCTCAACAGATTGTTCTGTGTTCCACTATTAATAAGAATATGCAAATTTCTGCAGTATCACAGGAAAGGTGAGAAGTGATAAACACATCTGCAAGTAGAAAGCATTAGAAAGATGTACAATTTATATATAGGTGTGTATTTATAGACACACAAACCTGTACATGCTAAATATACACATATTTAATCACAAAGAGATTTACAAAAAGGGATGAAATGCTTTTATTTGAGGGGACAAAGCCTTGCTGGAAACCCAAGGATCTCACACCACTTGGCTTTAATCAACAGGAAATATTCCTATAACAATATCTGGGCTTCCCCATTAGGCACCTCCACATTTCAAAAGAGGTAAATACCTTCATTACTTGCAAAGAGAAAAGTCAAAAGCTCATCATTTCACTGAAACAGGAGATCATTACTTAGACATCTCTCCAAAGACAATATGGTTTACGGTTTTTGGGTTTTTTTTTGGTTTTTTTGTTTTTAAATTAAGAACTATTACTTTTTTTTTTACACAGAATGGACTTTCTCTACTGACATTTCATGTGGATTGTATTAACCAGCAAACAGCTTTTTTTTTTCCTTTTTTATCTTTGGGACCAGAAGGAGTAAAGGAAATCAACAAATCTACAAGACACAATTGACCCAATTCTGTGATTATCAGAGTAAAATTTTTTGCCAAGCCATTCTTGCTGCTAATGATAATGATCCTTTCATGTGATTTTCTGCTCTAGTTGCATAATGAAATTTGGTGTTGATATGACTCTCCCTACATAGATCTGATTTCAGAAGAAAATTTTAAGGACTTAAAAGTGGTCTGTCTATTTTTCAAAGAAAATCCTCATTGACCATTCTCTCTGAAGTTAAAGACCTGCAAGTAACTCAACTAAAATTACTTTTTTCATTGAAGAAAGGAGGATATTTAGATACCTTTCTCACACTGATGCTTTCCACCATCTTCATAAGCTAGCACTAGACAAACCATTACGATGAAAATTTGAGATATTTAAAATTAAAAACTAATTATCAGTGAAGATCAACATCTAACTACTAGAATATTTCATTTTGTGCTCATTTCTTGAAAGCATTTGATTTTGGTGCAACAAAAGTACAGGATATTGTCTTTTATGTAGGAAATTCTTTTCTTCTAGTTAATTTTCTCTCTGTGCCTCTATTGTTCCTCTACTTAACGGATGACACCGCTTATAAGTTGTTTTGTTCTCATTTCTGTAACTTAAGGTATAGATATATACTCTTACAGTATACTATCCCATATGTATTGGCAAATCACTGACAGATGAAGCAACTAATTCTGATTTAAGTTATTTTTCTTTCCTTCCCTCACCTAACTAGCATGTGCAAATAGTCTTCCTCATTTGAGTTACACTGGAAATACAGACTATTTAATATCTAATTTATTAATATCTTATTGTTATAGCGTTGAACAATATTATTTCCCTTAACAAGTTGGTTCCATTCACAATCTAGATTCAGATGTCATCAATACTTGAGGGAAAATTGTGCCATCAAAAACTAGATATGTCAAAATATTATTGTATTTGAAGTTAGAATAAGTTTCATTATTGGACAAATTTTGGTCTTTAATTCAATTAAGTGATTTTTCCTCCTTGCTGTTGCTAACTTTTTAATCAAATCTAAAGATCTCTGTCTATGTCAATAATATTTTTGTTCTCTCACCTTCACAGTCACACTTTATTCCTGTATAGCCATAATTTCTAGTCTCTCAAAGAGTAAATGGAGGCACAATTGTCAAGGTCCAAAAGGAAGAATTCTGTGAAATGACCACAAGCCTCACGCCATACCACAGTGAATTTCTTTTCCAAATTTTTCATACTTAAGAACCCTATCCTAGCGTATTCTAAAGAGCGTAAATTGAAATATAATAGAAATTAAGAATAAATCCAGAAACTGGTCTTTGCAATTCAGCCAGTTACATTACTCACTGATTATTTTCTTTCCACAGAGCCTTTGTACTTTATCTTTCTTACTTAACACACCATAGAATAGCATCAGACTTCATTAAACTTATCATTGCCAGAAGAGACAGAGCTCTGCTACCCCAAAGAGTTGGAAAAATCCAAATTTCTCTTTAGATCACCAGGACAGAGAAGTTCTGGCCACACAACCTAAACCCAAACTCTCCATCCACTTTGGGCTGAACCTGCAGGGCAAACACATCCTCCGACACCAGAACCACGCACTAAAAACCTGTCCTTCCACATCTGTGAAACATCTGTAAAACACTGTTATAAAACAGTTAGATTTTATGTTTGTTGGTTTTTAATAAAACAGAGAATAGAAAATTCCAGGAAAATCTTTCCTTTAGAAAAAAAAAACCCACAAAACCAAACCTCATCTCCAAAAGTACTTCAATTACAGATAGTATGACATCAGTCCTGAAGGAGTTCACTTTCAAAGGCAATTCAAACTCTTTGTGTGCCAAGATGAACCAACAGATCAATGAGTACAAAAACCTCTGTCCTACCTGAATCCAGTCTGGGACAGCACCTTCGGGTCACGGCCACAGCAATTCTGCCACGAGGCTTCTAAAACACCCAGCTCCTGGCAGCACCTCTGAGGGCAAATCCTAAGGATTAGAGGAAAGGGGGGAAAAAATGGATTTAAAAAAATCAGGTTGTTGAGGCCATCCAACAGTCTTTGATCTAAGATGCCATAATTTTGAGCTAAAAATATCTGATATTTCAGGTGTTTCCGCAATGTCACGGAATTTTAAAGAAGATGGGATTATTGGATGAGCCTGGGATTTCAGCAGGCCAAGCATGGTCTAAGGCTTTCCATGTTGTTTTGAAAACAGGCATTTCCACCTGCATCACACTCTAATGGAACATAACTTGTTTTTTCCTTTGTGAACCACTCTGCATTCCAGAAACTTCATGGGCATTTCAAGCTTTTAAAATTGTGAAGAATCTTGCCAAATAAACCATTATTAATCAGCCAAAGGACTCTTCAAATTTGTCAAAGAATACTAGTTTTGCCACTTTTTCCTTCTTTTCATGTGTGTGACAGTGTCAGAAACCCTAGACTTCCTGAAATGTTCAGATCTGTGAGTAATTAACCATTTATTGCCCTTTCTGGAATATTTAGCCTTTGGTGATTTAAATTTCCTTTATGACTATTGTGAAACAGTCAAACAATTCATGACATTAATAAAATAACACCAACCCTGATAATCATCCTCTTTTGTGGAGGAACTCTATAACTACTCTGTGCTTGTTTTCCTCCTGCTGTTTTGTGTTAGAAACAATAACACCAAAGTAGTTTCTGCCAGGCAAAGCAGTGAAAGCACTTTGAGTTTTGTGTGTGCTGTGTTGCACTCAGCTGATGCAGAGTTAGCAATAGGAAATTAGCACAGATTTGATTTACTTCTAGAACTGATTAAAAAGAAGAATGCTCTGTGTTGTACACACTGCATCACAAGTGTCATTATTACTGCAGAAACAGAACTATTGCTTATCACTTCCTAAACACATTCAATCACAAGCCCTCTCTAATGGGAGGCTGCTCTTTATCAGCCAAGTATCATTCTTCTATTGATGACTAAAATATTTTGCCTCATAAAACCAAAACCAACATTCATTTTATGAAATCGATAAAACATATCTTATTTAAAAGCCGTTTCACACTCAGATCACATAAACAGATTTATTTTAAAACCTATTAACACAAAGGACAATTTTTTAAAATAAATTCTGTTTACAGAAGTTCTTTTAAAAAGTGTTTAAGCATTTAGATAGAGAACCGAGACTGTATACATCAGAAAACAATTGTTCAGCTGACTGGTTTTATGACTGTGAACCTTGTTTAAGTTGAATTATTAACCATAATTTGTTAAAAGCAGCCGCAAGCTAACCTCACACCAAGAGCAGCCTTCAGTCAAAAAAGAATCTCTGCCTGGATCGTGACTGCTCCTGTTGCAGCAAAAAACAGGCAGAATCAAAAAAATGTGGCCGTGACTAATTGCTGGCCTAATTTTTTCTCCACTAGTACCAAAACAAAGAAGCTGTTCTCATCGAGCCCCAGTTCATTTGGGATATTAATTGCAAACTGTTCTGAGATAGTGCAGCTACACTTAAGAATATAGTGACAAGTTGAACACCTAAAAATCTTGTGGTGAAGATTTAGGAACTATATTTCCACGTTTCCCTAATTTCCGGTACAGCTTCCTTGTGTACCGGAATCCACTTGTTATTCCTTGTGGGTAAACAAATTTATTTTCCTAAATAGAGAAAATAAACATTTAATCCCTCATTTTCCCCCACTACCTTTGGGGACACCCAAAAGGACAATTGAGCTTCCCATTCACAGCACAGCAGTGTCAAATTAAAAACACACTCCCCAGTTACATAAAGGTGTTTATGGTCTAGCAGGTTGTCTCTGATTTATACCTCTGTGACCACATTCCAGCTCTAACAAATTACTTCCACCTACCAACACCACCAAGCATATTTTCCCACAGGGCACAGCACTTTAAACACTTGACCTCTAAATTTGACAGTTTTTGCACTGCATGTTGTTCTCTTCCAAGAAAAAACATAGCTCTCTTTGCTCTTTTTCGACCACTCGTTTAAAGAAAAGGGAAATATATTAAAATATCTGATTTGTTTTTTTCATTCTGCAAAACAGAATGAAAGTGAAGGAGTTTTGTATTTGGATGAGGTCAAAATTCAGATAACGTAAATACTCACAGAGAAATATTACATAGTCCAAATACAACTCAGATTTCACGCAAATGTTTATTTCACTTCTGTTCTTGCTCTGGCCTGGAGTTCCACCCAAATATTTCACAGCAGAATCAGGTTCCAGAGCCCAGGATGATTGCCTTGGTAACAGTAGTGCCAT
The DNA here is from genome assembly GCA_013397895.1 of Origma solitaria. Lineage (NCBI taxonomy): Eukaryota > Metazoa > Chordata > Aves > Passeriformes > Acanthizidae > Origma > Origma solitaria. Next base: position 237,372 of record VZRL01003250.1, read on the forward strand.
ATTTACATTCCCTGTGATATAACCACCTAAAAGACGGAAAAAAAGAAAGTTCTGAACCTGAGAAGTCTTTGGTTTAGACTCAGATTTTGACAGAATGTTCAAGGTACATTTCATTTTGCTGGACTGGATTGTTTGATAAGAATATCCCCGAGCACAGAAAAAGACCAAGCCATAAAAGAAAATAGTTTCTCTCCTCCTCCCTGGCTTATCTCCTCATCCTCCCTTCAGCACATGGCTAAGGACGTTTTCTTTGTGCCTGGGAAGCTCAGGGAGTGCAGTGACATCCAATCCTTGTGGCTGTCAGAAATTAATGTCCATTTACCCTCTATGGCTCAGCTCAGCTTTTATGTGGGATTGTGGAGCTGAATCTGTCAGTCTCCTCCTAATCTTTCTCAACGGTTTAGAAATTTAATGAGACAATGCCTAATTTAACAAATGACAGCTCTGGTGTTTGCTCTCTCTGCTTGCAAAGACTTTCTGTCCACCAAGTTCTGGGGAAGGTACAAGGGTGTGCAACAGTACAGCACACACTGGGAATTTAAAAAAAAAAAATAATAAAAAATCACTAAATGGGGACATTTTGCAGCTATTTCAAACCTTCTGTCTAAAAGTCAAATTATGGACAATAAGAAGCTGCTGTATCTTTTCTGAAAGGGACCTGAACGATGTATTTTTGACTTCTTCTTTCTCCTTATTACATATTGCTTTCAAATATTTGTGAATTTATATTTCCAGAAACAGGCCTGAACAAGTTGAAGTCAATAACTGGAGTGGTAGCAAAATATGTTCTGTGAAAGCCAAATGATGGACTCCTCCATAGCCTTAGCTCAATTTAATCTCAGGAAGTCACCCAAAAGGTGTCTTAAAAGACTCATAATTTAAAGTTGCTTATATTAATGATTTTTGCTCTAATAACTTGAATTAGGAAAAAGGAACAGAAATTGCCAAAGTCAGGAGAAATAGATCTTGCTCAATGTTTGTTATTGTGGGAAACATTTTAGTTGCTTCCCAAGGTTCAAATAGCTGTAAACATTTAATTAAAGAACTAGAAAAAAAGATTTATTCCTTTTATTTAGTCACTGCGTCTGTCAGTAGGGAGATAGACAATCACTGTCTAAGTTGCTAGGTAACCTCTCATTTCAGCTGGAAGACAAATAGGAATTAAAGATATTAAATGCTATGCAGACACAATGAGGAAATCACATAATGAAAAGGATGGTTTATTAGGGGCTGGCATTTGGGATGTTAACATGGAAAATATGCACAATGAAAGCTTCTCAGTTACCAATCCCCTCAGTGAGAGACTGAGCTAGGTGGCACTTAGTCTCTGGGGAGGGTTTGCTTTGATTATTATAATAATATTAGGTCATGCAAATAGAGCTTGGTATAGAAGGTAAAGACCACAATATCTGCAAAGAGTAATTTCCATAATGCTCTCAGGGTTTGAAATATTTCTTGCCTTTCTTCATTCATATGCCACACTACCATGAACATTGTACAAAACTGATAATACTGTATTTCCTAAATTATTGAAGTGAAACTTTGCAGAAAGAACATAGCTATTCCCAAGGAAATAGCTACTTAATTTCTAATACATTTAACAGCAGACACTTAAGCAGATCTTTGATGAAAACCTCTAGCAAACCTTAGTCCAGTGCCAGCTCAGCTCAAATGGAGAAAAGGTGTGAAGAAACACACACTGCTCAGTTCTCAACTCTGCATTCCAACTGAAGCAGTAAAGCCCCAGTTCCTCCACAACCTCCTCTTGCTCAGCTTCCTAATTGCCAAAATACAGTAAAAGTAGACATAAAGTGAGTAATTCTGCCCTGCCTGAAATGCAAGAGTACAACTGGCAGAGCCTGTCAGCCTGGGCTGCTCTGTAACATCTCCTCCAACGAGAGATCGTGCCATATGCCAGGGCACAGAACGCCTTACAGAGCCCAGAGTAACTCTCTGCTGCTTTCAGCAGCCATAATGCACACAGAGGAGTTGGAGAAATAAGCCTCATCTGCAAGAGTTCATTATAAATAACTGCTTTATAGCATATGCCTTGCTGGAGCACACAAATCCCCCAATTCTGCCGGCAGCTCGGGGAATGGGCGAGCTGCAGATGGCTTTCAGCAGCAATTTCTGTGATTGCTAACCTGGATCAGAATGGTGCACCAGAAGCACCAGGGCTGGAGCTTCCCATCTATTGCCTCTGAATTGTGGCAGCTGTCCATCACAGGTGCCGCAGTGATGCACAGGATGCGTGGCAGGAGGATCAGAATGTGTTTAATCAACCTCTTTTCATTTCCTGCACATAACATTGAGTTTCAAATGCTCAAGACAGATAGAGCTAAAAGGCTGGTTTGCTGAAATCACCTAAGGTGGCAAATAACTTCCAAATCTACTCTTTTCTACCCCATGGTGCTTTTTTCTCACACTTTTTCCTTTTACCATTAGAGGAAACCAGTCTTTTGTTCCACTTTGATATACTGATGTCCCTAATAGGTGTTATTTTAAGAAAAATCTTTGTCTTTCCCTCGTCTTAAAAATTCACTCCACCACAGAGTTAGAGATCCACACCCAGAGATCCCAGACTGTTCCTTTTGCAGGATTTACTTCCCTTCCTTCTTGATTAGAGGAATAGTGGCAATGCTTTAGCAGTATCAGTTAATTTGATAATATCTGTGAATTTGGGTTATATCCTATATTAAGCACTGTTTTCCATTTGAGCTTTGCTTTATGTCTTTGTTTTTGAAAACTTTTAACTTCCACATTAGAGTCTCACAGTAAGTGAAAACGCAACTGGTCAATCAACCTACCGCTAAGGAGGGATTCTCTGGGACGCTCCTGGTAACGCCTACCAGATACCAGAAATGCAGAGCTAAACATCTTTAACGAGTGGAAACTACTCTGAATACATTTTGGGGGCATATGGGAATTTTGCAGTAGAGTTATGGCAGAAGTTCCTGCACTTCCCACTATCGATGGGAATAGAGCTGCACATTTATCTGATATATAAAAACATCATAGAAGGGAGATGTAAATTGATGCCTGGATTGCTGCAATATCAATTAATGCAAAAGGGCATTAATTAATCAATATTTTTCTTATCACCAGGCAGCTGCAAGTTTCCTCTGTGGATTTTCCCTGGTCAAGGAGGAAGAATTCCCATTAGGTCTTTTTCCACTGGAATGATAACGAACTTGTCTGTTGTTTTTCCCTCATCCCCCCAGTCCTGTCAACTTTTCCTAATGGGACTCTCAGCAATGTTATTTTCTTTGAGATTTCTGCAAAAGTCTGTGGAGAGAGCCCCAAGGGATGTGCAGGCAAACACCTTGAGCACACAGGGGTTGGGCCAGCCCAACGAGTGGATGTTGACATTCCCTTTGCAGGAAAAAAACAACAGCATTAGGCTAAAATTATAAGAATCAAATATGCCTTGCTGAGAGTGTGCAAGACAAGCTCAAACTGAGCACTGTGGTATCAGAGAGAAATTCCAACTAAGAAATGCACATAAACATTATTTCTTCTTTTTCTTTCTTTCTCTTTCCTTCTTTTTCTCTCTCGGTGTCTCTTTCTGCAAGTGCAGTGTGGAATTTGTGTATGTTTGATGGCTTTTGTTCTCCAGCTCCGTAACAGCATGAAAACTCTCTCTGAACATTTAAATATTCCACTTTAGTAGTCGGGTCCAAATCTGAATACATATCTATGGCTTGGCCCCCTGCTGCTTAAAGCAATTTGCACTCAGATCAAATTGTGACCCCCAGAAATGGAAGTATTTCTGTTGAAAGAGAACTGAATATTTACAAGGGTATTGTTAAAAAACAGAAAATTATGATATAAATATGATTACACTGTATAAATCAGATAAAATCTACACAATCCCTTTCTTTAAAGAAACCCAAACTGATTTGGTTTCTGAAGTACACATAAAAGGAATTTCAACACCATTGAAATTTCAGACCTTATTGTTAAAGGATCCAAGGAAAGTTTTTCCCTGGTTCTAGTATTTTCTTTATAAAAGCTGCATTTCAGACAAAGTAAGCTTGGATCATTTAAACTCTCCACAAGGGACTGATACTTTGTGAATGGTATTTTGAATGTTTTTGATATCCCAGTTTTTGAGATCCCTGTGTGGCTTTATTTTCTGGACAATTCAGTTATTCTCTCATGCTCTGACCTTATTACGATATTGTTTTTGCCTTCCCTTCACCACTCTGTTCTGTGAGAAAGCTCTCTATAAATTTGATATAAATATAGTTCACATCCAGTATCTATAACTTAGTCAACTTCAAAAGACATAAAAATAGCCATTTCTTTTTCTTTACTCCTTAGTTCTTATTTTTGTACAATATTATCCATTCACTATAAATTCTCTTACAGCAAACTTAAAAAAATCCTATCCAAACCAAACCAGAAATAAACTTTATATATTTTCAGTGATCCCAGACACATCTGTAAGCAAAGCTACCTATAGGGCTGCATTATTCTACAGCTAAGAGGCCAAACAAAGCTTGAAGAATTCCAAGATAATCTTGATGAGGTATCTTCTCCTTAACCTTTTCATGGTGGTTTTACCACGAGGAGGGGGAATTTGCCCCTCACAAAGACCTGACAGGGAAGATGCAGCAGAGCTAAATACAAGCAGCACTGTTGGATCTATTTGAATGCATCAGTATTTTCAGCAGGTCCCTCCTGTGTGAGGAGGAAGATGACAGCACCCCAAGGCATTAACAGTCTAAATTAGACAGACAATGTGGCTGAAAAATTGAATATCTTACATAAAACAGGGGAGGTCAAAACTCAGCAGGGTGATGATAAGTTATCTTCCTTGGCTGGTAGACCTCACGGAAGAAATAAGTTTATGTATGGGCTGCCTCCTCTAATTCTGAATTCTCAGAGCTTAGGAATGATTGTTTATCTGCTAACAGCCTGCAGGGATTTGGTAAAATAGCTACGGCATAAAACTGAAAAATAATTGAAATAAATAAAGTGCTACCTGGCACCATCCTTGTTTATTCTGCACATCTGATATTAACATTCGGATGTCTTGCACTCGTAATACATAATAAGAAATGAAAATGTCATAAAATCAATACCTTCTAACAGCAGAGGGAAATGTCACAAATTATCCCATTCTCATTATAGTTTTCAGACAGTAATTTCACAAGCCTCCAAGGGATTAGGAAAGCTGAGCATATTTTTGCTGTACCCTCAGATGTCAGTTTTATTGTACATGATCTAGGCAGTGGAGGTTCTCTGCTCCAGAAGTTAGAAATCAATTGTTTTGCCAATGAGATTCTTTTGCAAGGCTGTTAGCTGCCTTTGTAAGTGTGAAACTACCAAATTCTGTGTCCCTGCTTAAATTACTCTGCAATACAAAATTACACTCTAACCCCTTATGTGGTACATTCGCCTGCTGCGTGCACATACGGAACAGAGAAATGTGCTCCTAATAAATAACTATTGTGCTTTCTAAAGAAAAGATTTATGAAATCTGCCCTATATATTTAATTACTCCTCGATGTTTTCCTAGGAAATTTCCTAGGAATTTTTAACGAGGGATTAGAGTCTGCTTGACCCTGCCTGGGTAGGAATGGGGCAGGAGGAGCTGGTGTGTCCCAATCCCAGTGTGACACTGGCAGATCTGGCCCCGTTGCTGCGGCAGGGAATGCTCCAGGCAGACTCAGGTGAAGCTCAGCCCTGAGGTGTCACCTGTGCATATCTCATCAAGTTCATTCTCTTGCTGCTTCCCTACTGATCCTGATCCTCTGATCAATCACTCTGCAAGTGTGGGGGCTTGGGCTCCAAATGCTCTGGAGAGCACCAGGCACAGGCACAGGGAGCTCCAGGACCTGCTGCCACTGCCCGTGGGGACAGCCAGGGCCACCTGCATCGCTCAGCTCAACAATCAACAGCCCTTGCAGCAAATCACAACACCAAACCATTCACGGCACAGAACCTCAAGATGTTTCCACAGAATACCCTGAATTGAAGGGGCCCATTCGGATCAAAGTCCTTCCCTGGCCCTGCACAGGACAGCCCCAAATCCCCACCATGAGCCTCTGGAGCTCTGCCAAGCTCAGTGATTTTCTATTGTATTAGGAATTCTGAGGAGAGGCAATTTGTGGGAGTCAAATGGATATTTTGGGAACACCACACACACCAAGGATACTTACATCCTGAAGGGTGAGTCTTACCAATTAAAAAATAAATAAATAAAAAAACCCAAAAAACGAACCAGTAACAGGCAAAATCCCACCAGCAACAACAGGAGATCCAGGCTTTGGGGATAGCTCCAGTTATGGTTATACATAAAATATAAACTGTCACTGCAGTGGTCTGGAAAAGGATAACACCTTTTGCCTAAGCCCCAAGAAATGAAAATGAGTGAAATGTCTTTCACTGTGAAATCTTTCCAGTTTTGACAGAAATTTCAAAGCAGGAAATTTTGCCGAGTACAAATGTAATCCCAGACCTCCTCACCAAAATATTGTGCAATAGCTAGAGCTAAAGGAATATAGCTCATACAAATATGAAAATGCTATGGTTTGTAATGGCATCTCTTTCCCAACAAAATTTTTTACCAGAGAATTTAGTACTTATTAGACTGTAGGGCTCTGGAAGTTCAGATGGTTACATAGTGTTAGAAAAAAAAAAAAAATGGATGGGATCAAAGATTCTCTTCAAGGAAAAGGCTCAATGTGTTACTACAGAGATAATTCACAGTTTATCTGAGACCTCTAAGTAGCTCTGAAGCTCAACATGACATCATTCCTTTGAAAAGCTCAGTTTTCAAATAAAGGCTATATTAATAAAATATACATTAGATTATATAATTTAAAAAAAAAAAAAAGTTGAAGTACTTTGGAAGCTGAGGCCAAATTCAATACCAGCTCCTGACTGTGCATTATCCATTTGTTACAAAGGCTCAGAACTTTAACTACGGAAAGAGCAGCAAAGGGCCATTAATTAAATAATGTTCCAGTATTTAATATAGTCAGTTGTCAGCACAGAGCATTGTGGAGCCAAATTTTGATCTCTGTCCACCCACTCTGGGACACTAAGATGAAAAAGGTCATAGTCAATATCCTGCACTCAAAGAGCTGAGACTCCCCAACCCCCAAAATAGAAAAAAACTTCCAATAACAGATGTGAAAAATATATTCGTCAATCCTTTCTGCCATTATGCATTTCGAATGCATGAAAGAGACTCGTGTGAGCTAAGCACAGATAACTACAGTAGTGACAAAATGGCTCACAAGATGAATATCAGAGGAAAATGACAGCTGTTACAATTAAATTCAGTATTTATGTTTTCCTAGTTAAAAATGACATCTTATTTACAAACAAAACTATCTCACCATCTGAGGAAAAAACCAAACAACTATTTTTGTTTCTGTTTTAAAACAAATATTGTAGGAAAAGCTCTTTTCAAGTTTAGATTATTGTTTTTTATTGGTTCCAGATCACCCTCTTTTGTTTTAATTTCCACACGAGTTCTTTCCAGGCTTGTTTTTGCAAGGACTTATGTTCCACTAAACATAAAAAAGGTCAACAAGTGCACTCAAACACAGACCTATATTTTTTCTCTGAGAGATGATTGTAGAGATCTCTGAGAGATTACAGAAATCAGTCCGGAGGGAAACCCAACTTTTGATGCTGTCCCGAATTTTTTGTATGGGCACCTCCTGGTTTTTATTTCATCTGTCCAAACCTTGCTGGGGAATGGCACAGAGGAGAGCAGGAGCCAGCCCTGGCTCTGGTTATGGATGTCTCGGAGATGCAGGGGAGGGAGATGCACACCAGGGCACTTTTGCCCCGGCTTTAATTTCCTGTGCTGTTCTTGCCCTCGATCTCTGCAGCCAGCCCTGGTGATGTGATTAGAGGGGTGAGGCACAGAGCAGAGCTGGCTTGCACTGCAAGGACATTTTCATGCCATAAATTCCTACTGAGTGTGGCAGAGCTACCTCAGGGCAGCACTGTTCCATCCTTCAGGACTGCTGGATTTTTAAAAAAATATTTGTATTTTTTTTCTTTAATCTCAGGTTTTGTGTTGCTTAGTGATTTTTTTCCTCTCAGGCACTTGGCAGCACCTCAGTTCCAAAATCATACCATTTTCCTGACCTTTAGACTCTAAACTAAGTAAAGTTTGAATCTCTTGGTTTTCTCATTTCTTTGTATTAGTTTCTTTTCCTTCTTTTCATTGTATTAGAGCTATTAGAGTTTTCCTTTCACACTGTAACCCCCAGATTTATCAAATTAAATGCTATTTGGAGGGTTTGGGATTTGAGCTCTGAATCTTGTTGTTGATGTCCTGAAAGTATTCCAGCTGAAAGCTGAGTTATGAATCATTAGGAAGCACTTAAGTCTTAATGATGTCAAGCAATTAATGAACAGAAAGATCCAGCACAACATCCAAATAGAGGCACACAGTAATAACAAGGAAAATGTGCTTTCCTCAGAGTAGAAGGACTCGATATCTCAAAAGTGACTGTGAATAAGCTTGTCATTGTTTCCACAGCTTTTGCTTTTGAATATGACTTCTGCTACACATTAAAAATGTAATTAGTGTTTATTTTCAATGTGACTGACACGTGTAGAACATGGACAGACTGGCTGTGGAATTATGTCAACACTGTGCATTGACCTTGAATTTTGAGAGAGCCAGCTGCCAGAAAAAGAAATCTTTAATTTCATTGACTCATTAAATTAAAATCATTTTTAGCAAAAATAATCACGGGTGAATTGCCATATATTCTTGAAACTTAGGAGACTGGGGAGATTTTTAAATAATCAGAGTGCAGAGCTGTTCTTTTGAACTAAAATGTTTTCAGGATTTCTATTTAAGCTACATTTGCAATTCAGTTGAATATAAAGTTTTGAAACAGCAGGCAAAACTAAGTAAAGAAATGAAAGATGCTGGGAGTTTCATGCTGTTAACCAAAAGATGTAAGTGACAAGTCAGTAGATGAAGAAAATATTAGAATGACTAAGGTAAATCCGTAAGAAAAAAATAAAATAATAAAATAATAATTATTTCTGCAATCTGTTATTTTTTTTGCTTTTATACTGACGATGTTTCCCCGAACTAAATGTAATGCAAGTTTTAGAGTTGCTGAATGTGATTCAGTGATTCAAGATGGAAAGAGGAGCTACAGAATCTGCTACAAGAGTAGAAGATCTTGGTTGGAAGGAATTGCAGATGAACAGGGCACCATCTGCTCTCTTCCAGTTGTTCACTACACAAATTGTGGCTACTGAGTACAGATACCAATCCCAGCGCAGAGAGCAGGGAGAAATGGGCTCCTCTGAGCCAACCCAGTGTTCTCCATGCACAATCCCTCCTTTTTCCTCTTCCTCCCATCCTCCTTTAAATCTTCTAAAGCCCATAAACTCATAGGACTTAAGAATGCAATGTTATTTGTGCATTTCTAACAAAGTGAGTTCAGGTATTGGTGGTAAAACCGAGATTACAATTTAATGAAATTATAAAATTTGGTGAAACTTAGCCAAGAAAAAATGAAAAGATTACTCCAGGAATAGGCTTCTGAGATAAAAAGAGTTATATCAAATAGACAAAGAGACTTTCAGAAATTTCAATGTTCTCTTCTGCCTTTACTGCCCACCCAAGCTATTCTTTTGAATTAATTCATATCATAAGCAACTATATCATACCAACTGCCATGAGACATCCATTCCTATTTTGGGTTCTGGATTCAAACCTTTTCATTTTTTATCCTCATTCAAAGACAAATTAGTGATCTATAATTAGCAAAGTTCCCTGAAAACCTGTCACAATGCCCTTTTAAAAGAATCCCAAAGAGGTAACTTCTTAGATGTTAAATGTCTTAGCACTACTGATGCCTTAAGGAAAACCTAAATCCAGATCCCACATTCACCCCTAATCAGAATGATTTCTGATTACTTTATTTTCTCTGAACTTTATTTTCTGGGGACTGTTTCTGCTCTTATTCCAAGACATTTCACTGAACGTCTCTCGAGGAGCAGCAGCAAGATGCACATGTCACCTCCCAAAGAAAAGCTCCTGCAGAGTTCCTCGCGAGGCAGCGCTCCCTACCTCAGCCATCGCTGCTAATCAGCGCTGAGTTTCCGCGGAAGGGATTTGTTTTGTTTCATTCCAACCCCTGTGGTTTGAGGAGGCTCAGCTTTTACAGACTCGCTTTGCACACCCATTGTTCCTTTGAAGGGGATCCCTACGAGTGCCCATTGATCTCCTGCTTTTTGTTATGATCGCTAAAAGTTTTCCGGAGTGCATTGCAAGTCGTATTGCTGACTGATTTCTGATAAAACAAAACTGCAGCGAGCTGCACTGTGAGAAAGGGAATAGGTGATAAAGAGAATATTATGTTTCATTAGATGGAAAGAAGATATGTCAGCTTCAAAGATTAAACCAAGATCATTATGTGAGCTTCTTTTGTTAAATAAATGATGCTTAGAAGAACAGAAATGGGAATCCGAATTTGAAAGTAGGTACTATAAAAATACAGTAATTTGTGACAGAAACATATTATACAAAACTCTATATTATTTATTCTTTTAAAATTGAAACTGGGAAAGTGATATTTTGGAAAAATAAATTGTGCCTCCTAGATTGAAGTCCATGTGCAGATTATTGGCCTGAGCTTCTTTGATCTACCTTCATCCTCAGCCAGCACCATTTTTAAGTCAGAAGTTATCAACTTCAGCTCTATTGCTGTATGGATTTTTAATTTCTTTTTCAACAGAAAAAATTGCAAAATAGCATACAATTTAAAGCTGGCCTATCGACAGCTTCTTCTCTCTCATTGTGTCAGGAAGTTTCTGGCAGAGCAAGTCACTAAGGAAAGCAATGTCTGAACATGAGGAAGGTCAGCATATCCACACAGTTTTTCCAATAAAGTTTAGTAAGACTTACAGAAGTTAATAAAAAGCATGTGTGTTGTATACGCATGTTGCTTTATGTGCAAACACACAGGTAAAATATTAAATAATAGATGAAAGTGCCACCTGGACACTGAAGAGCTTCATTAAATTAAAAGAAACTTCTATGGATTTTTTCCAAAAGGAAATATAAAATTGGTATTTAAAATTCCAACAGAATTCAGAAGTGCAGGACACTCAAGCCAGAGCTGTGTCCCTCCCGCACAGGGAAAGGGAAGGGAGGAATTCACTTAGCCACGCTGACAAAAAAAACCAACAATTTTTTCCTGCTGAGCCTTGTATGAGCTGGAAGGATGAGTGTCCCCAATTAATTTTGTCCTTCTTTCCCTGACAGAAGGTCCCACGCTCTCATTCCAGCTGATCAAGTGTTTAATGTTCTGCAGCAGAACCTGCAGCAGCCATTAGCACCACGGAGGGCCTCAAATAGCTTTGGTCAATCAATGTAAAACATGACCAAATATTAATTACTGCATCTAGTCTGCCTAAAGCGTACAAAGCTCTGAGAAAAAAAATTGTATTTTGCTAGTATTATTGATGAGCTGGTGTGGAGCTCTCAAAGGCTAAGGCAGTGATTTTAAAACCAGGTTGAGTTCTCATACACAGCACCGCATTATTTTAAATATCCCAGATTTATCTTTTTGGAAAATAGATTCACCTAAAATATAAACGTACAAATGCACCCTCAATCACTTGAAAATTATTTTTAAAAGCCTCTTGAAAACCAAGTTATAACACACCAGATTTCCTGCTAGAACAAATCCAAACTAAACCCCAGAAGTACAACAAAAGTCAGAACAGGAATGCACAAGCCTGTAGACAGACAAGGTTCAGTAGAGCAAAGCTTAATCTAAAGAAGTATGTGTTTACCCTGACAGTTTCTTTCTTCTCCTGCTATTTTTTCTTCTTCTATTTTTCTATTATTTTAGAAACTCTATCTTCTCCAGTCTCATCAGAAAAAACACTTTTATCAAAACTGAGTTTCTGTGCCTGTATCTTCCTGTCTAGTTATATTTGGTACCTCTCCATATGACAGCTTGTGTTTCATCATTATTAAAAATATAATAAAAATTGTAAATTACTTAATTAGTTGTTGCTGAAATGCAGTACAGAATTTTATTGTATTTGAGGCTCACACATCTCAAACTCAGCACCATTCTGCACTAAATTTGGCAAATGGGAGCATGAGATCACCTCTTCTCACCTTTGCACTAATTATCTTCTGTTTAATACCATCTAATCCCTGGAAGGTTTTTAATAATTTCCCATTTTATTTGGAGACAAGTACAGTAATTAGTAGTATATTAGTACCTTGATTTCTTTTCCATGTTGGCCAAAAATTCCAGGGAAAACATATACAAGAAATTTATCTGAGACCAGGCAATTTCTGTTGTGCAATGATGTCCTGAGTAAATGTCCCAAATTATTCAGAAGTTATTATCTACTGGATATGGCCGAATGTAGCTAAAGAGTAAGAGGCAAAACTGAATGCTAAATGCTGACAAAATGCAAAAAACTGAATGCCCAAAGGTTTTTTTTACCTTTGATACAAGGTATATAAGGGCAAGTTTTGTAAATTTTTCTTGAATTGAGGAAGAGCACGGAGGATGAAGCAGCTGGAACAATTCTCTGTGCCAGCAAACTCCTAAATGTCACTAACTTCAGCACAGACAATTCACTCTGCTACCTCTGAATAATACACAAAACGGCCTTAATACAGAAAAATCCACAGTATGTAACAAAGGCAACAGAACTGCATTTGAAACCTTTATCTACATGTGCCAGGGATTTCGCAAAGTTGAAACAGACTGAGAATTTTTAAAAAGGATTTCTTACTGCCTGTGAAATATTCACAGAAATCATGATAATTTTAAAACAATGCTCCCCCTAAAAAAAAAAAAAAAAATCACAACTATAAATATGTTAGGCTTATTCTGTTTTATGGGCTTGACTGGGTAGATAATGCAGGCTGTAAAAAAACTAAGCTGAAATCCTTGTTCATCCCCAATTCCCCAAGTGGAAAAGAAAAAGCCATAAAAGAGCTTAAAGCATTTAAAGTGTGACTTAGTCTGCTTTTAGATATTTTAATTGTAATCCTTAAAACCTTGCTCAGCAGCACGTGAGCTCTCTAGACATCTGAAGTTCAGAAGTCATTTTCCTAGGAAATTACAGTTTTGTTCCTACAAATACCCAAAGAATATCAGTCTGGAACACCCTCAGCTCCTCAGTTCATGGCAAATTCTGGGTGTGCCTGTCCCTAACCCAGCCGAGGGGCACTGGGTGCACTCCTGCCACAATTTTTGGGTCTGATTTTGCTAAAAACAGTGACTTGTAGTGGAGTTTGAGCTGAGTCTCAAACCCCACTTCAGCCTGAGAAGTCAAACTTGCAGCGCTCAGTAAACGAGGAAGGCGTGAAAGGCTCTCGCTATTTCTGCTCTCACACACGCGATTTCCTACCGAGCTCAAAAACACTTCTGCATCCGAAAAAAAGGAAGCAAAATACTGTTGCCACAAAGGATGTGTGGAATATTTGGAGAGATGAGAGACGTGTTTTTAGCTCAGCTGATGAGTGCTCTTACCTCAGAATGGAAAGAGAAGTAGAAAAGGAATAATTTGTGCTATGACACAGCCTAAGGTGTTGTGCTCCACACGTGACTTTGGAAATAATGAAAATATTCATACACAGATTCACAGTACCCTGCACATATTCAGGGATATTTGGTGTGCAGACAGAAATCAGAAACCCATGAGATGGGTGAAGTGGAGAATTCCTTTAGCTATGGTACTCTTAAGTCTTGCCTTTGTAAATTGACAGAACACTTTTATAAGGCACCATTCTTTTATTAAAAGTTAGCTAATCCGCAGCCTAGTAACTATAAGAAGTCACTGGGCAAACTGAGTTTCTGTGCTTTTCAGAAGCCAAAGAAAATAAAATCGCTTCTCATCAACAATTCAGAAAGAACAGAACATTTTCCTGTTGCCTCAAGTTACCAACTGAACAACACCACACTGCGACTTTAACACATCTCTCAATTCTGGTGTTTGCCTTCAGAAAACAACAGATAAGATGCCTGTATATTTTTCAGAAGCTGAATCTTGTTATTTTTATAAGGTCACATACTGAACACAGGAAATTGAAAACCCTGTGGAGGAAAAGTATTCTTGCAGAGGTACAGATTCTAATGTAGGTTTTGGTTGGTTCTCTTTATTTTTGTTATTTCAGAATTGATTTGACTTTCTCCTAATCCTTTTTTCTTGAAAATATAACCTTTTTCTTTAGAGTTGTTACTCTTTGAATTGCTTGATATCTTACAAACCACGCTCAGATTTGTTTCATCTGATGTTCAAATTCAAATAGAGAGAATGTTATCTAGCTCTGAGCCCTATAATGCCTCTGATGCAAAATATCTTCACTGCTAAAAACTGGATGAGACTCAGGATTATAATTTTCTCTAAAGTTCATCGAAAGATAAAGAATATTTTAGTCTTTTTTGACTTAGCTTTATTGTTTCACTGCTTTTTTCTCCTCTACTTCAAAAATTACTCTGCTGTGATAGAACTTCAGTTTTCTGCAAAATGGGTTTGCTATATATATCCTGCAAAACTATTTACATTCATTTATAATCACTGAGTAGACTTGATAAGTGTCTTTCACTCACAATCAAGAGCCATGCATTTCCCCCAAAATAGCAGTGGCTGTTTGGATATTTTTGTTAGTCATATTTCAGTCATATTATTTGAACTAACAAAGATAAACTCATGACCCTAATGTATTTGAACATGTATTAGTTACCAAGGACAGAAGAACATACAGTTCTTAAGCAAAGAAAAATTAGACAAATAAATATCAATAATTAAATGCTTTTAACTTTCAATGGAGTGCTTGCTTTTGCTTTTATAAATGTAAATTAACTTCCTTGTGGAATGGGATATCATCTTTTCATCTTGGGATCAGGCTTGGAGAGTGAGGATTTGACACCATTTTCCAGCACCAAAAGGGACTGCAGGGACCTGAGCACATCCTATATCCCTTTCAAACAACGCAAAAATTACTCAACCTAATTTAATGTCCATTTCTTCTCCCTCTCCATAATTCTGTCCAAGGAGTGTGAACTAACAGAAAGGGTATTTATAATGAATGATAAAGTTATGATCAATACTCATGCAAAATTTAGCATCTGATTTAAAACAGTTTGATAGAATGCAAAAAAGGTGAATAATACATGAAGTTCTTCCTCCGTGAGTGCTGCTTCACACCCTTGGAGATGTAAAACGTGTCCATTTCAAACTTAACCCACAAGTACTGCAAAGATTTTAGCTTGAAAGAGTTGATCTAAAGTGAGAACCCAGCTAGCCCAGAAGCAGAGTTAAAAGGAACTAGAATCCCACACCGTTCTGCCTTCGGAAGGAAAACTCTTTATGATGATAAACCATGATAAACCTTTGGCAGGAGTGGTTTGAAATACACAGCAATGGGGACAGGGAGCACAGAGATCCTGCTCTCCTGCAGGGCCTGGAATTATTAATGAGCTGCAGGACTCAGGCTGTTATTGAATTAATTATAATTAATCAAATTTGCCTGGCTCCAGTGAAAGGCAACCAATATCTGGATGGGCACAGCTGTTTATCACTTTGATGTGCAGTTTGGGTTTTCTTCTCCTTTGGGGCTTTCATCTGACCCAGTCCTACTCAACTAATCATTAGACAGATATTTTCACGTCTTTTCTTTACTTACTGAAGAGAAGCAAACCCCTCTAGAAAAAACAAGGTTTTCTCCCTGGATCAGGTTATTAATTTTGGACCCTTTGGGATGCCATACCTTCTAAATTTTCATCTGTTCTACATGAAATACGAAGAAGGAGCTTAGACAACAATCTCAGACTAGTTCAGATCATTTGTATTAGGTGAGATAATAAAACAGGAGAGTGTTAGACATCTGAAACAAACAGAATTTGTGGAGCTATTTTAAACAAAAGCTTTTCTCACACTTTATTTTTAAAAATAAACCTTGGTCAGAATAAATCCCACAATAATCATGCAATATTAATTGGATGATTCCAAGGGCTTTTTTCTCGCTTTTTATTGCCCTTTATCAATAATTTGAGATATATAGGAAGTAAAAATAAAACAAATGAGGCAATAAGGGAACCAGTCTTGATTTAGACACTACCTTGAAGAAAGCTCCTCCAACAGTCCCAGACTGTGTCAGAAAATACATCCTGTAAGTGGTTTTTCAGGTTAGACAGAATAAGTCCATTTTATCCTTTCAATATAATGCTATTTCTTCCAATAATGATAGCTGTGGCAATTTTTATCTTCCATCCTGTTATTCAAGGAGGATTAAGATATTTCTAATGTCATACAAGTACTCTTTGGGAAAGAGTGATGGTTATTAAAAAAAAGTGCTCTAAAATTAGATGATTCAAAGGTGTCAGGATCCACATCTCCCAGACAAGTTTAGCAGGCAGTGGCTGGGGGATGCTGAGCTACTGCTGGTCCAGACATCTCTTCAAATGGAAGCAATTTTCTTTGAGGACAGAAAAAAAGAAATAATCATGGAACAAAAATACCACAGAATATTGACCTTGAGCTCTCTGTCAGGTTTGGTTGATTGGATGAATATAGTCCAGGCAAGGTTTAACAATATCTTATAATCCATCTCCTTTACCACAGGGAAGACAGTGAAGAGGGGAGTGATAACTTCACCATTTTTGCAGTTGCAATCTGTTGGTTTGGGGTTGGTTTTTGTTTTGTTTCGGTTTGGTTTTTTTAATGGAAATAGAGTGGGCTCTTAATTTTTAGTTTGCCTTTTTGTCCCTTACAGATTTATTGTGTCAAAGTGAAAGCTGCTGGTGCATCTTCCTGAAATCGGATAACATTCCAATAAGCTCAAAACTGAGTTGCTTGGTCCTTCAAAGGCTGAATAAATGGCATTTCTATGGCTCCAGTGAATGTTGAGCTAAGTCTGCCAGCGCCACCACTCATCTTTCATTAATGTAAATCATAGCCTGAAAAGCTGCTGAGAAATTCAATTGTCCTGCGAAGGCTGGGAGGTGCGTCTCGTAAAGGTGACAATGACAAGGTCGCTGTCAACACCACTGAAAGCACATTTTGAAGAAGGCACTTCAGCCAGGCACAGGGCAGAGCTGCTGCCTTGCCTTTCCCATGCTCCAAAGCTGAAGGAGAAAGGCAGGAGCGCTCCTGGTGTGTCTCCTCCTGAGCTGAGAGTCGAGAGGAGAGGGAGAGCGGCGTGAGCAGCTCAGGTTGGGGCAATGAGGGATCCTGGGGCAGTGAGGGATCCTGGGGCATTATCAGAGGCTTTGCCTTTCACAGACTCAGATTCATTGTAGGAGAGTCCCCCAGTGTCTCAAGGGAGCTGTTTGTTGTTCGTACTTCACTGCTTTTTGCTGAACTTTGACATTTCTGGAGAGGCACAACTCCCTCTGAGCTCGGTGTCTTGAGCAAGGGCTCAGAACTGGGCTCTGCACTAATTTTGGTTTTAACGTCTGCACCTGGTTTTAACTTTTTTGGATTTAACTTTTTGCTTCCCTGTCCTGCCCCAAAGCAGCTCCAGTGTGATACCACAGCACCCCACAATGCACTGCACATTTATAACAAAGTGTTACCAACTGCCTTAAAAATAAAATAAAACACTTCCCCAAATCTGCTCATGCACAACTTGCTCACCACAGAAGAACACCCGAAGATCCACAGAAATTTCTGTTTCACCAGCACAGAATAATGGAATATCAACAGCCACAGTATAAATATGTGCATAATGATGTTTTATCTTTTGTATACGGCAAGGCCTCATTCATTATCTCCTCACAAACATTTTTGATTATCCAGTCTGACTAATGCCTTTCTCTAGCAACGCTGCAATAGATTTGCATGCAGGAGTGTGTGTTGCTGAAAGAGAAACTCTCAGGCTTTTTCAAATGCAAAATATTCACTTCAATTCACTAGAAGAAGCTAACTCAGGTTTAATAAACACTTCCATACCCGAGCACTAGGTTCAGTTCAAGTTTTGTGTAGCCTGAAATATTTACAGCTTATATTCAGAATTTCCCCCACATTTATATCCCGCTATTTGAAACATGTTTCCATTTTCAAAGAAAACAGTACTACCTGTATTGAAGATCTATTCAACACATAAAAGAATAAATTTCCCAAGCTGCTGCTAGAAGTGTGACTGACAGAAGAACAAGTACATTCTGGAAATCTAAAGAGGCAAATTTTCATCAAACTATTCAAGAAGAAAAATAAGTGACTAGAACTATATATACATATATTTAAAGACATAATCTTTGCAAACTTTTCTTAGTTACAAACAAAATAACAGAACACCAAGAGCAGTAGAGGTATAGAGGATTAGATTGTGTATCATTTGTTTCTTTAAAACCAGATTCTTTCAAATAGCAGATGTGGCTCAGATAAATTGAAAACGTGAATCCATGCTACTACTTTCTCTCCTGTAAAATTTTAGATATTACATGTTCACATTTAAAAGGCTAATTTGACTTTCAAAACAAAGAGATGTGATTAAAAAAAAAAAAATAAAGCCAAAATTTATCTTCTCCTATCCTTCATTCACCAAAAGTTTGTGCTGCAATGACTTCCTGGCAGTGATGGAGTCAGCACAAGGGCAGAACTCTGATCATACACAAGGAGTTCTGACTGATATAAAACCTGGCCTTTCTCCCTCTCTCTTCTCCCATACAAGAGCCTCTCTTCTCCTCGGCATCCATTTGATTTCCCCATTTCTTCTGTTAACCACAGCTCTCCATTCCACATTGTTTCTTTTACCCTTCCAACCACACAAGTCCCTACATATTTTCAACATTTCTCGCTCCCTGTTGTTCCTGCAAACGGATCTCAGGCATTGATCCCACAAGCCAAAAATTCCATCTGATCAGATCCTTTTATTCCTTCTCTGTGAAATCAACCTGCATCTCTCCAGAGCCTCTCAATTTTGCTCAGAAATTTTGTCTTTTTTCCAGCTAAATTGGCATTTTTTACTTGTTTCCTGTTTTTCAGATAACCACATGACACAGGCTAATAAATAGTGCTTGAACTTATGCTAAATAGCGGAAAAACACCTTGTATAAACATCTGCTTTATGTAGCTTTTTGAAGAGTTTGATTTGAACTATTTTGTCACACCACAGTAATTAAAAAAAAAATCCTAAAAACGCAAATATTTTGCTTTATAAGACATTTGCAAAAGTAGGCTCGATGATTTTGTCACATCTCCACCTATAATGTGTGATGAACTGCACTCTACATTTAATATAAACTACATTTTTAAAGAAATTATAGAGTGCTTATGGAATTGCAGCTTCTTATTAATCAAATTCATTTGTTAATCCCCTTTCACCAAGCAGTCTTTGTTAATCAGTACAAGTGAACACAGTCACATTGTACATTAAACCTCCTTTAAGAAAAGTGAATATTTTTCAAACAATATTGGATTTAGTAAGAGGAATCCTCATGAATCTGTCAGGCCATTTACTGTGTAATTGGAATTCCAAGCTAAGGGAAGTAGGAACTAAAATACAAAACAAAGGGTGAAAGTAAACTTTTATCAAAGTTATCAAAAGAATATTTTCCAAGATGTGAACATCGACTCATTTATTCTGGCAGAGCATGTCCTTCCCATCTCTTTGGGTTTGGGGCTGTGCCCCACAAATTCCCCCATAAGGAAAAAAGTCCCTTCCAAGGGCTGCCCGTGCTGGGGACCATTTGTGATCCCTTTCCTTCCCCAGGAGGAGAAGCTAAACCAAAGTAAGAGGCTTCCAAGAGTTCCCTGCTCCCTCCAAAAGCTGCTCTGCATTCCTTTGTTCTTTCACTCATCCTCCTCCTTCCTCCCCTCCCGGGAGGAGCAGGGGCTGCAGGAGCAGATGTTCCTAATTTCTTTAGACACTTCTCACTGACACTCAGAGCTTTGCTCCCCAGCTAAGCGCTGAGAGGGCTCAGTGATCTCCCAGGAACAGCAGGAATCTCCAGAGGGGCTGACATATATAAATATACATGTTTAACTATCCCAAAATTTCATTGTCTCCAGTAAAATATAAATAGCAGAATAAGTGGCACAGACAACTTATGGAGTGTGTTATTAAGAACTCGTAGCTCAATAAGACATTTTCTTGTTCTTCTAAAAACAAAGGTAAAATTGAAACTTACTGGCTAAAACCTATATGTAGAAGTCTCATATGGTTTCAAAATATAATTCTCAAAAAAAACCCTAAATATTTTTAAGGGATTTTGTAAAGCATTAAGTATAAAAGAAGTTCAATCCATTTGAACCATTATTCCATTTTACCCCTAATTTTTCTTTCTTTACCTACTTCTTTATCCCTCATGATCCCTATTAGTGAATTTTTTCCTAAAAGCTGTTAATCCAGAAAAACACACGAAGCAAATCGTCCATCCTAACACTTACAAGTGCACCCAGCTGGAAGTTTTCGGGTTTAAAAGACAAAAAACAAATCCAAAAATTAACTTTGTGTTTTCCTCTACTGTGCTGTGACATTACAGGATCAACACAGCAACGTTCTGGTCCTGCTTAGTCAGCCCTAACAGAGAATATTCACTCAGATTTAAGAAGTGCTTTGGAAAAAAAAAATACAACTTGATAAAATCACAAGCTTAAAAGCTGTGGGAATGCCCATTCTCTTATAAATCAAGGTTTCTACAGCAGAGTAGACTTTCATTAATTTTACATGGGAATGATTTGGAAATTGCCCTTCTTGATAGAATTAAATGATGTAGATATGTAATAAATATAGATATATAATAAAAATGCCTGGAAAAGGGGCACCATGTAGATGTATAATAAATGCAAATCTATGTAGATATTTAATAAAAAATACCTGAAAAAGGACCACTGAAAATCTGCTTGCGCCAGAGCTGTAGGATGTGCTTCCTTGACCCTGCATGAGGATTTTAAGGGGTTGAGCTGAGTTTGTGGTTGGGGTGGAGACACTCAGGTTAGGGCAATAATGTGGTAATGCTGTAAAATAGGGGCAATCACAGAGATTGGGAGAGTCTGGCGCTCCCAGAAACTGCAATCGAATAATTTTTGAAATTCATATAATTGTGTCAACTTAAGAAGCATAAAAATAATGTTAAACTGGCAAATCATCAAAAATAAAAGAAAACTTGCATAGATCTACTCTGAATAAAGTCAATAATAAAAGAAGTTTCTCCAAAAACTTCTCTGAACCATCTAGCACCCCTCGCTAACTAAACTGTTGGAGCAGATGTGGAGAAAGGTTATTAGAACTATCTAAAGTGTTCTTTTTATTTTTTTTTGTTTTTTAGCCTATAATTGTCTAGCTCTAAGAATGAATTCACATGGTAGAATGTTTTTCTTTTCTTTGACAATATATCTAAATGAAACAGATCAGTATCCTAAAAATAACATAAAATAAAACAATGGAAAATAAAATACCTTGCCAACCATCTATGCATTACTGTAAGTAGGTATCTCAGAGGCTGCAGTGAGCTTTCCACTCTAAACTGAAATATTGAGTTTTAGGGTTTGTATTGTCAAGTATCAGATCTCCTGCTAAAATTTCTTATGAGAGAAATAACCTGGATCCCTTCTGACAAGGAGAAAACAACACAGACACAGAACATGGCATCACATCCCAAAGGGATGACAAATTTATTCTCTGTGTATTTCCTTCTTTAATTTAATTCTATCAAGAATTGCAGTTTCCAAATCATTTATCTGAATACAGAAGCTAATAAAAAAAGTAAAATTAATATGATAAAGCCTTTCTAAAAATCACAAGAAAACCCTGTATAATTTTACATTGTATTTAATACTTTTGTATGCCAGAGCAAAGCAATGGAGTGTGCCCTGTGGAAAAAACCAACAGTGTGAATAAAACGTTTGAATATGAGAAAAGGCCACTGAGCCCAAGGAGGATTGGGTTAGGGTTGGAGCTCCCCCAGGATTGTGCCCAATCGCTCCTGAGTGACCTCATTGCCCCAGCTCTCTTGTCGTGACCCACTGCACCACCCAAAGCGTGTGCTGTCACCAGCGTGAGCAGGGCGTGGCTGAGGTGTGCTGAAATTTCATTCTTCAGCTCCATTTTCCACCCCATCCCTCCAGTTTGCAGTGGGGTTACCCTGGCAAATGTGTTCATCTCACAGACACTGCTTAGCCTTTAATAAACTTCAATCATCCTCCAATTTTCTCTCCAGCTCTACTGAAAGTTCATAGGGTCACTATTTTCCCCTCTAAATTTTACCCCTCTGCTTGAATAATTCCCCCGACTGCTCTTTCCTGGGGTCTCAATGGGCCTTGGCTCACCTTCAGCTCTCCACGGTGCTGCCGGAGCTAAAATCGGAATAATCCCCCAGTGTGAGAGTGTAACAGGAATTGGGGACTGTGTTTGGGGTGCCCCTGACTGAGTGCCTGCAGGTTCATCACCCTGAAACGCAGTTAAATCTCCAGGTTTTAGCAGATGTGTTACCCTAAGAAAAGAAGCTGGCACATTTCCCCATCTCCACGGCATAAATTACTTTCTTTTGTGTGTGCACACACTTCTTCCTTACTTTATAATAACTCATTTGTAGAGCTCAGCCTAAAATGGACAAAACATTACAAATATATATAAGGGAGATACATAAAATTACTTTTCCCTATCTGCTTCAGCTGGGAATTTCATGCCAATCTGCTGCTAGCCAATATCCTCCCACAGATTGCATTTGTGGTAAAGTGGATCTTATATTTCCACAGCTGCAATAAATTGGTTTTGTCCAAGCCATTTTCTTTAAACTCTCCCTAAACATCCCAACCAACTACATCTGTGGTTTTCCTTTGCAATTAAGAAAAATAAAAAAAAAAAGGATCTAAGTAACAGTTTGAACTAAAAAAAGTACTGAATTTTAATCTAAACAGGTGTTTTTTGAATTATAAACTGTGAAAGAAAACTTAGCAATGTAATTAAATCCAAATTATCCAATTTCATGCCTATTAATACTATGAAGTCGAATTGTTTCTTAATCTACTTTGAAGGGTTGTTTTGATATTCAAATTGCCACTACAGAAAAAATGTGGGTGTTTAGTAAGATATCAAGTGGACTTCTGCTGAGCTACCAGAATTCACAGGCATCTTGTTATTGTGCATGAGGAATACTCAGCATTTCGTAGGGAGCTCAGATTCCTGAAAGTATTTCTCAGCTGATGAGACTTTAATGAAAATAATAAATATTTAGAACATGCATATCGAAAGAATTTTTATAAATATAGCACAGTGATTAAAGGCAAGCTGTATATACTTATTTGAGAACTGAAAACTTCCTGCTATGTGTGCAGCCTTTGGGAGTCAGACGTGGCTAGAACAGTAACAGCCATTGGATTATTTTATAAATAGCAGTGGGTAAATAGGCTGCAATACCACTTTAGTCACATTTTTAAGTGTGAATTTTAATTTACACAAAAATGTCTTGAGAGAGAAACAACTGTATAAAATTGCTGAAGGACAGAAAGAAGATTTGATGACATTTGGCCACAATACACGAAACTTTCTAACAGCAAACATAATGCAGTGACTCCCCCTGTGCAATCACAGCATCCAAGGTACTGAGGGATGGAGTGCAGGAGCTCTGACCTCTTTTTAATATCAGTTATCCTTAAATTGTTAAATGATTTAATTGTTCACCTTCAAACACCTTAAAAATTCTGTATAATAAACAAATTGCTTTATACCTGCAGCACTCACCGCTGATAATGATCTGTGACGGCTTTACATGAGCACCTCAACATCAGCACTCATTTCCTCTGTGCAGAAAATTCTGTGTGTGTTACAAAAACCTGGCATAGTAATTTTAATTCTTAAAGTCCAATTATTACTTTTTTTTTTTTTCCCTACAGGGGAAGCAAATTTTCAGTTGTAAAAGGCTCAGCTACAAATGAAGATGCTGCAAGAGTGAGATCCATCCTCTTGGTGAACCACATGTGACCAAGATGAACTTCTGAGTTAGTTTAAGATTTGCAGCTTGAGCTGAGTGCAATACCCTTATCTGCAGGTTATATCTGGTGCTTTTGTTAAAGAATTTTGTCTACTCAGCAGATCTTAAAAGGTAAGCCCAAATTTACATTCTCAACTGGGGTATGTACAAGGAAAGCAAACATCTTTGCCTGAATAATTTGACTTTTTGTTCTTCATTTTTCAAGTCTCAAAGGTTATTCAAATTCTATTTATCTTCAGAATATCCATCTAGATAGGTAAAATATAAATGTTTAATTTATTGTGCTGTCATTTTGTAACTGTACCAAAGTTGACAGTACTGGAGAAGCACAAATCTGGAGCAGATGAGCAAGGAGGAAAAATAAAGATTTATTGCTTTAACCAAAGTTGGAGTTATGAGGTTAAAAAGAGAATAATGAAGCATGACAGGAGCCACACAGTGAGAAAAAAGTTACATGGTAAGTTTTCAAAATACTCTGAAAGGGATCCTGTCATTTCTATTTTCATTTTTTGAAAGGCAGAGAGGGAATGTCAGCTCCCCCCAGCTCTGGGAAGGTCATCAGCACCAACAATTCCATGCATAGAGGGAAATCACAAGGTCCTGATGCTGCTCAGGACAGTTCTTCTGATGTGCTAATTCTCAGAGGAAAATTCTCTATCAATGTGCTTCTCATTTGCACCTATATTGAAATTAATCTCAATCTGTATTTTTAGACACCACTTTGCTTGATAGCCAAAAAAAAGCCATTCTGATAAAAGCCACTCACAGCACAAGTGCTGTCACGGGAGAAACCCATCATGGACAGGAAATGAAATAAAGAGAGGGAAATACCACTGTAGTCAGGATGGACTTAATATCTCCATAATTGTTAGTCCATTCCTGTGGCAATTAACCACCATCACTGATATAATTTATAGTAACTGGGCTATTTAACTCCTCAATTTCACAGAGACAGCCCAACACTGTCATACATTAAACTAGATTCAGGTTTGCCTCTGTATTATCTCTCTGATTTTTGACTGCAGCAGAGTTTAAAATATTGCCTCAGTGATTCTAAGATGCTTAGTAAGCTTTGGAAAGCACCCAGGTGCCACTGAATTAAATGGGAGCTGTGCACTTGGACACGTTTCCTGTATAAAAGAAGTTTTGAATGGAAACAAGAGGCCCAAATGCCTTGTATAACTCAGCTGAAGGCATCTCTCATAGCTGTGGGCTCCTGACAACGCCAGAGCAGTCTGGCAGAATTTACTGGCTCATGAACAACATCCACACCTCAGAGAAGGTGTATTATTTCAAATTTCGTGTTTCTGTACAGTGTATTGGCAGGGGGGGGCTTTCAGGTGAGCTGGGCCAGGTGTGGCACTCGCAGAGGATGTGCAGAGCCCAGGGGGGCTCAGGGGAGTGGGCTCAGAGCCCTCCTGGGGAATCCCAGGGACAGGAGCCCCTCCCTGCCCCATCCCAGAGCCGCAGAGCTCTCTCCATCACATTTCATCTCCCTGCCTCCCATCCCAAGGTTCCGTGGCTTTACATGACCTACGTTCCAGCAGGAAAAAAGGAGCTTCTGAGAAATAAACAAGTGAAGATCTACAGCTTATTGTCTCAAATGAGATAAATTTCATCGAGCTTAGCAGAATTACAGCACTGCGGAGACCAAGGGAATACATTCAAAGGTACTGCAGGTTATGTTATAAAAGCTGGATTTAAGATTCTTCAGTGATGAAACTGCTCCTACTTAGTGAATAGCAGCTGCTCTAAATTAATCTATATTGATTAAATTTCCTCTTGCTTCACAAAAAAAAAAAAAAAGCTTTTAATTTAGAACATCACTGTAACATCTCAATTGAAACAATTGCAAGATGAAAGCAACCACATGATGTCAGCAAATATTATCACCTCCCTAAATCACACTGAAATTAGTCTTCTAGAAATCCAAATGTTCCCTCTCCATCACTTCCTGTGTGGCTCTCGATATTCTCTGATCTATGTCTCCAAAGGCAAATCTATTTTCAGTTTTGCTACCCCTGTGATCCGCAGCCCTTCTCGCCCACTTTTGATCTGTGCCATTCCCCACTCCCTGTCCTTCCTCAGTTTGCTTTTTCTGAGGTTCTAAAGAATGTGCCAGGTGAGTTGTGCCTGTCATAAATAATGGAATGGATTATTCAGGATACAACCATGGAGCACACTGCAGGTAAATGATGGATGTTCCTGCACACCCTCGGAGCTGGAAATGGCTCTTAACAGAGCCAGGGACTGCCTGCATGCCCAGGCTGAACTGCTGGGTAGAACACTCAGCAAAATTACCCTAAGTGTGGATTTATTTGACTTTTAGAAATGGTTTTAACAACTTGTACAAAAAGTGTCAGACAGGAATTATTTTGACTGTGCTCTAATGGAAAGGTAGCAGGCAGTTGCTTATATATTCAAATATAGTTTATGCTTTTGATGGTTTTAAAAAGGTATTTTGGACTCGAGATGTTTGATGTTTAAAGAGGTCTGCTCACCTGAATAAAGCAAAGAGGATTTGCCTGCTTATTTTAGGCCCTCAGAATGGGATTGCAGAAAGTCTTCATCACACAAAATTGAGACATTTTCATATAGAACTGAATTATCCTCTTTTTATAGTCACATTCATATGCTTTTGTTTACACATAAAATAGCACTTTGAAATTAAAGATGTTGATTATTCTTATTTTACATTCAGATGTTCTTAATGTTTTATTTTGCAGTATCTTGGGCGAGTTGATGTATACATTCTAAATGTGTTTTCTATCTTACAGAAAATGAAATAAACAAGCAGACTCACAGAATTTTCTTTTTATTGCCTTTTGCTTTTATTTGTTGGTGTTTTGTTGTGTATAATTCTGTGTATCTGACACCAAACTGTACTTGATGTCTCTTTGAAGCTTTAATTGTCAGCTTTTTTTCCCTCCAGTTTTTCTGTACTTCATATAGAGTTTATTTTTCTAAACCAGTAACTCCCACTTGCTGAATTTAATATTGTTTTCTAGAAACATAAAATCCCGTCCCAGTTACCCCCTTTCAACAATATACAGTGCTATTTTCCTATCATCGGCAATAAAACAGTGAGAGATAACACATAAATAACTATATTAACACTAAACATGTTCATTAAGTGCCTCATTCTGAAAATGTGTTACAGCTGGCCACTTATACTTGGCTGGAAATCAAATAATACAGGAGCATGAGAAATAAATCGCTGACTCTGATGTGATATTGGATAAATGATTGCAGGCTAATCCGGGGATTGTTTACATGACTGAGATGAGACAAAGTCCTCACCCACTGAACTCAACCCCAGTGGAACCAAAGCCTCATTCCTGGGGCATAAGTCAGGTGTGGAGTGCACAGTATTAAAAGAATAGAAAAGTTTATATATATATATAT